>CANYCX013182490.1:0-12393 GCA_948193385.1 Breynia disticha f. nivosa | reverse complement strand
AGTACCTCGTTGTGATACAGTTTTACGTGAGCCATCAGATATTGAAGAGTTGCCTTGGGATATTCAAAAGTAATGTAAATATCCTAATATAAAAAGAAAATTCCAATCTCATTCTCCTGGGACATGCAAATATTTTTTTTTGTAGTTTCTTTGTTGTTAATGATTTATTAAGTGCATTTTAGGCAAATCAAAATTTTGGTTGTGCTTGTATATATGCATAAACAACACAAAGTGAGTTGTCAAATGTGTCTTATCAATGATGAAGTTTTTATGTTAATCTGTTCACTTCAAGATTCATAAGAATTGATTCCCAATTGAGTTATACCATCAATTGTTTCACAATTTTATTAACTTAACGTAAGCAACCCTTCTTTATCAGAAGAGTTCATGAATATACAAAAACAAAAGCAATCAAATTTACTTCAACTCAACAAACAAATGAAATGTTACATATGTTTGCATGATCACTAAAACGATCTAAACAGTTATAAAATGAAGCATTGTTAAAAAATTTGTGATAGTTAATCTATGGGAGCTTATTTGTTTTTTTTTTGTTCTACAAATTTTAGGAATGGGTTCAGTCTAACCCACAGACTAAGGACAGGGAGACGCCTTTCGGCTAGTCCTAGCGAACCAGCAGGTTAGAACCTGTATGCCTCCCCAGCGCCGCTACGGAGGATCGAACCCACAATCACAAAGAAAGGATTGGACAACTTAACCGCTGAACCCACGGACGAGGGTATGAGAGCTTTTTTGTTATGCATCTTTCTAGTTGATAAGGTACAACTTTGTCTTCGCAACTTTCCTTTGTGTTATCTTCATAAGCATGGTATTAGATATTCAGATTCTTGCTTGGTTGGTTTTTATGCCAGAGTAATTCAACAAGTTAGGGTTGACAGACTTATGCAGCTAAAGTTTTGTAACACTTTTCGTTGGTTATAACATGCTGACTTAAAATTCGTAGTGATCTATTTGCATGTATCAAATTTGCATTAAATGATACTCAATTTTAATGGATTTATGTTGGTTTTAATTTTAATGGATTTGTACAGGTATTGTGCATAAAATTACGTGATCTCTTATTATTTATTTTTTTTTCTGTTTTTGAACAGCTTTGGTCTATTTTATATGCTTTGTTAGTCCACACATGGGCCTAAAAACATATTAAACTTAATGAATATAGTGTGCAATTACAGGTATATATTCCCATCAGATTATAAGAAAATATCTTTCATATCCTGTTTTTATTTTTCGCAATCCTATTTAAAAATTAAAGCTGCGTAAGAGTTCTAAAATATTTCTTTTTGCAAAAAGACCATCTTCATCCATGTTTGATCTTTTTTTTTTGGTAGTCAACTCCACAGGTATCATACGGAAATAAACTGAAAAGAATAAGAACGGATAAGTTCTTGAAATTTACGTATATCAAACTCTTTTAAAAACACGGTCAATCCATAAATTAATAATGATAAATAATCATTTATTCAAATAGAAACAACAATGCATGTTCTGCACAGGCCTAGATGTGATTTCATCCTGGCTAATTATCAGTACTACGCTACATAGCTAGGGTTTATGACAAGATGAATCTGAATTCGTTGTATTGTGTCTTACCAGTTTTGCTGAACTCTCATAATACGGACTTCAGATTTGGATGAAAGAACAAGGTCTTAAGCACACTGAATCTGATGTCCTTGAACATTGAGTGGATGTAGTACAAGTTGGGAAGTTTACAGCCTCAGCATGGCAGTCCATAATGTTGTAAAAGAAAAAAAAAAGTCTCACTATCTTTTCAGTCAAAGAAAACATTACCAGATAAGCTGCAGTGACTTTTGTTTGTTACTATGCTTTTCCCTTGCATTCAGAATTCTTTAACTTTAACTCAATTTTTTTGTGGCCTTTGTTGTTCCAAGTTTCTTTTATTGGAATATCTTCTAAAAATAATGAAACAGACCATTTAGATTCAGTATACTTATCACTGAATTAATACTCATTGATCAGTGTTGCAATTAACTGTTTGATTTCCTCATAATTTGTAAACGCAAAACATAGTTTTATTGTAATTAACTGTTTGATTTTAAAAGTTGAATTTGAGATTAAAGGCATATGCAGTAGTTTTTACGAGCTATATTCTATTAAATTTGATTGACGCATACTCATAATCAATCATTCCAACAAACAGCAATTGTTGGTGGGTATCGGTTTATGAGAGATATATATATATTAAATGTAATTTGATGAAAATATTAAATACGAATTAGAAAGGATTCGACTTTAGAACTTTGAGGATTTGTTGCATTTTTAAAATATCAAATCTGTCTGTGAAAAGAGGGAAAGGGTTGAAACGTATAATCTTTATATACAAATTCTGAAACTTGATATCTTCATGTAAATTAAATGCATGGACATATTTGACATATATTTCAGTGAAAACAACAAATCTGTAATGTTAAACAAATAAAATATTGCCAGCTCAAATCTCCAGCAAGTCCATGAAAATTTGCCGAGAAATATCAGCAGATTATTTTGAATTAATAAACCAATAATAAAAGATAAAATGACTCCCTCTTCCTATAATGTTATGACAGGTACTGCCCTCATTTACTAAACAAAAAGAAATGAAAAAAAAAGAAGCTAGCTTGGTTTAGATTTTGAAAGATGAGTGTCAAATTGTCTTTGAATTAAGGGCAGAGAATCCTATATTTAAGGGAAATGTGTGGCGAAAGAATTAGGCTCCAAATAAGTCCTATCATATAATTAGTTACTTCATATGATATGAAGTTATTAAGTATTCACATAGAGACTGAAAATCAATTCATGGATCCAAAAAAATATTGTACGAATCAATTACCCACCTCACTTTCAACTTCTTCCAGGAGTCAAAGTAGATTAGAAGATTATAGTGTTAAGGTGTGGAGGCAGGACACATATTGCGTACTTGTGGGCGAAGTAGGACATTCGTTCTAACAGGATCCGCAAAACACTGACTCTACAGGAAAAAAGAAAACACAAACTTTACTTACTTTTTTTGGTTATAAAATTTTAGGAAAAAAAGTTGAGTTAATTCATGAACTAAAAGTAGACAGTCTCAAAAAGACTCTCGTATTTATACAAAATTAAGAATCAAACTCTACATTCTCAATATATTGATTGACCCATTTATTGTTGAAACTATAAAAAATCTTTACTTGATTGTACAAGTAGTAATAAACTGTACAATCCATATATCTAACACTTAACTTGTTATTATATTATTTTTCAAATGCACAACACTGTATTGGTTCAAGTGATGGTGCATGCTTCATTTCCCTTGAGCAAAGGCTTGAGTTTGAGACTTGTGTATATAAAAGACACCTGTTGGGAGAATTAACCCTACTTTAATTGTGGATGTTACCTGCTTGAACATGGGTAAATTTTAACATGAGAACTTATAAGGAGGGCATTCATTTTATTGAAACTATACAAATTACGTAAGATTAAAACTGTTTTTATTAAATAAATAAAAGATTCAAATTCATTTTTACCATATATACCGGTTATAAATTAGTGTGTCAATGAGTCCCTTATTCGAAAAAAATACTACTCTAGTGACATGGGGAAAAGAAAATACTACTCCCTTATTCAAAAAAATAAATAAATTCTTAATTTTGTAAGATAATAAATATTTTTGTACAGCTCATGTGACAATTATGGATAAACGTTTTGTATTTCTTTCTGAGCATGCATAAAGACAGCTCTAGTAAAGCAAGTAAAAAAGCCAATTATACAATTCTAGACTATTACATGCATGATCACTCACAGAGCTGTCAATTTATGCTAAGCGTGTTTTAATCTTGTCATATTATTTTTTTTAATCAAATGTCATTATTTATGACATAAATATTATAAAAACTGAATTTATATCGTTTGTGTCGGTTATAAACATATACGTACAAATCGTATTATCATGTCAAAAATTAACAACTCGGAGAAAGCTGATTGAAACAATCTAATAGCATCCCCTTGTCTAGAAGAGTATATATTGTTTCCAAAATAAGTTTTTTAAGACTCAAATACGATATTCGGAAGAACTCGTACGTAAAAAATTTGTGGAGGAAGACTGCTTATGAGTGGCTTTGAATCAAGGAATTCCATCTGTCTTACATTTAATAAAAAGAAATTATTGCCATTCTCCTTCCCGGAAACTTCTAACAGCGACAATCTCTCTTAAATTAAACATGAAAAAAATACAGTTCATTTACTTTTTTGAACTGGAATTAAATGCAGTGCATATTGAGATCCAACATGTGTAACATTAGGGAGTTCAGATCGACAGATGTTATACTCGCAGTAAAGAAATTCAAAAGAAGATTTTTATATGTATAAATAACTTCATAGATTTAAGTAAGATTTTTATTTGAAATCAAAAATTTTATTTGTATTAATTGGTCTTGTATTTTTTTTTAAAATTTTCACATCTACAATTATAGCTAAATAGTGAATTAACTTATTATTGATGGCAGCATTTGAAGTGTGGATGCCAACTCAGGTGAAGCTGGAATAAAAGAGGGAGTAAGTACGATCGACAATTTACATTCTCTTGAGGCACTTGCAATTAAAACACATTCTTCAACATAAATATTTATACAGTTTCAAATCCACAGCTGAATTTATTACGTATTAGGGAACAGTCAAATCTTCATCAGAAAAATCTACTTTGATTATTATTTACGTTCAGTACAACTTTTGAGGTACGACAATGATGGAGAAGATGCATATATATCATGAAGTAACATTTAATTTAGAGGATTAAAATTTTAGGGACCCCATTTTTTTTATATTCATAAAGGAGATGTTGAACATATATATACATGTGGGGTAAAGTTCATTTATTGAAAATAAACACAAACTTAATAACGTGTCTGGAAAACTTAATAACGTGGCTGGACTATATATACGTCGCTCATAGCATCCACGAGCACCACTCAAATCGTAGCTCTCTTTTCTTGGGACCCAAAAAGAGAGTACGTGGTGGTAGTGACTCCTGTGGCTCTGATTGGTATATGGTTCGATGAGTTCGATGGTTAGTGTAGTGGCAACCACTTCATGTGCACATAATAACACGTTTATGTTTATGTGTTGATCTATCACTGCCTAAAGATGTCATTGGATCCCTTCCAAACAAGACAGACAATGAAGTCTTCTTTTCTTTACTTATTTTTACCGTCACAAAAACTCTTAACATTTTTTAACTTTGGGGTAATGAGGAACTGCGACCTTAAATGTGTGGACCCATTAAAAACAAAATGTTTTCACTTTTTTTTAATCAATTAAAATATTTTACCTATTTATTCTACTAAAAGCAAAGAGGCTTTAGAACACTTGATATTTTGTATGTTAGACATGTGGTAATTTTTTTTACACAAATAAAATCTAATTATTAATTTTATAAATATTTATACAAGTTGTTATATCTCTTGCATAAACATATAAAATGATAAAAATATTTATTTATTAAAAATATTTAAAATTTTATTATTAAAATTTGTAAATATATTTTTTTTAATTTTCCTTAAGAGAAAAAATATATGAAATGCTATTATATTATAATAATATATTAATTTTTAATTATAATTAGATAATATGCATTAATATATATTAGAAAATTATTCATATATACAGTACTATATTTTATATATATTTAAAAAATGTTATCATATATATATATATATATATATATTAGGAGTGAAAGAATATTATAATTAGTAATACAACATCTAATTAGATGAAACTGTTCAGATTTATTAAGACTAGTAAAAATATTATGTAGATAAATTTTATTTTTGAAGTAATTCAAGGTTAAAAATAGAAAAAAATTACAAATTTGAGTAAAATAATGCAATAAACATAAAAAATCATCAATTGATTTCATGTAAATATTTTTTAATATAAAGTAGTCATCATTTATCAATTGGACTTGATTAAGTATTCTTAAACTTAAAATTAATCATCACAAACACATCATATAGTAATCTTTAAAAAAATCATATTAAAGAAACATACAAACTTCCTTAATTCCAAAAAAAGTATAGTCTATAAAATATTTAAAAAATCTATAATGACAATATGTTTAATAAATAATTTTTTATTTAATGTATTTATTTTTTTATATTTTAAATATTCAATTATTTTTTTGATAAAATAATTTATGGATAAAATAATTTATAATTTAGATTTGTAAAAATAATTAAATCATAATATATGTCACTCTGACGCACCATACGGTAGTTAATTACTATCATACTGTAGGAATAAAGTAACAGTATTGTTTTTAAAAAAAATAGAAGTGGATATTTCAGTTTTGTAAAGAAAGATATATGGTGGAATGTGAATATGGGATAAATTTTATTGATAACTATTTTATAGAGATAGAGATAGAATTGCAATAGAGTTAGAAATAGAATTAGATATTTAAATCCTAATATTATCATAACATTCCTCTTTAGATGTCTAAAAAATATGTACCTTAATACTGTCTTGTTAAAAACCTCGCTAAGAAAAATCCAGTGGGATAAAAACTTAGCTAAGGGAAAAGAGTACAGTGTATAAAGTTCTCCCCCTCATACATACATGATTTCTATCAAATATTTTCGAGTTTTCTCATTCCGATCTTGTCAACTAATTTCTCGAAGGTACTGGTAGGAAATGACTTTGTAAACAAATCTGTTGAATTGTTGATGAAATGAGTTTGACAAACATTTACAACACCTTGCTTCTGAAGATCATGTGTAAACAAGATTTTTGGGGAAATATATTTGATTCTATCTCCTTTGATGTATTATCCCTTCATCATAGGCTTTTAGATCTGTAAAACATCGCTTCTCATCGAGAGATAGTTTGACATGAAAGCATTAAGTTGTAAGTGTCCACATCCCACTCTGTAGTTTTCTGAAACTTAAAAAGAACAAGTGCACACATTCAAAATATCTAATCCAATTAAAAAATACTAAATATTTTATAAGTGGAATATTAATTCAAATATGTAAATTCTTGACATATGTCATCACAAAATAAGGTTGAGCATGGATCTTGGAGATTCCCGAACTGAACCAAAAAATCGACCCTAATGGTTCCGAACCAAAAAAGAACAGTTGACTTTGACTTTTTCTGTACTGAACGTTCCGACAATTATATACGGGACGGTTCTAGATATTAGAGAATAACCATACCTAAACCGTACCAAACCGTACCAAACCATATCAAATCGTTTCGAACTGAAGAACCGAAAAATAATTTACATTTGATTTTTGTTATTTTTAAATAATGAATTATACAAAATTTTCAATTAAAATTTAAATTTATAACATTACATGAATGCAATTAATTTTATTTATAAAAGAAAAATTATTCAATAAATTTTGAATTAAATTAAAAATATATGTATTTTTTTAATTATTATTATTTAGAATAATTACTTATAACAAGTAATAAGATGAGCAAATGAATTTTTCTTTAATAAAAGTGTTCAATTGATTGAAATTAATATTTGGAGTATAATTGTTTTAAAGGAGATATCTGTAGATTTATTTTATGCATATATAATTATAATTTGAGCTCTTGATCATATTTCAATACATAAAAAATTATTATTTAATTAATTATTTTGGTTTACTTATTAAATAAAAAAAATATCATATGAGCAATTAGAAAGATGACTACTTCCTAACATGGAAAAATCAAACTAAGCAACTGTCACAATAAATTAAAAAAATATTTTGAATAGTATCCAAAGAAATTTAGGATTAAATTTGACATTTTTAATTGATGAAAAATGAATTCACTGAGATTTTCTGTCTTAGCTAAAATTATCAAGGATATTTTGACAATTCAAGCTTCAATTATTACTTCTGATTCTGGATTTAGCACTAGAGGAAAGATTTTATATAAATTTAAAAATTGTTTAACTTCAACTACAAGAGATTGTTAAAATTGATTAAGGAGTTCAAACAAATCAATAATACTTGATTAATAATTTCAAAATCTTGATGTACTTGAATTAGATAAAATTTTAAATAATTTTGTATTAATTATATTTTTCTTCACATACTTTTTTTCTAGTAATAAATTTTACTTTTACTATACTTTTTTAGATGTGACAGAAGATCTTAAAATCTAAAAAGTTATTCAACCTAAGTAAAATGTAGACTTTTAATCATGTAAGTGTAATTTTGAAATAAATTCAATATTATTCATCTTCAATATACCTCAATTAAGAATTGGTATTTTCATGTTTGATGTGTTACAAGTCCAATAGATGGAAAATAGAAAAAGTGTATATTCTTTAAAACATAAGAGTTAGATTGAAAAAAAAATTGCTATGCTCTATTTTTTTATTTGTGAACATTGATATTATGTACATAATTTTTTTATTTGATGGTTATGTTTTAAATTGTAAAAAGATTGCATTATTATGTTTTGTCATTTTATGAACATTGATATTCTGTTTATAGGATTTAATATAGTTTTATTTTAAACTCAATTATTTGGAAATGAAAGAATTTAATATATATGAATGATGTGTATTACGTCCCAAATTCCTGAAACCCCAAACCGTTAGTACTGAAACTTTGGGACGGGACAGATCTGGAGATTTATAGTTACAGGATGGGGTAGATCTTAAATTTTAAAAACCCTGAATATTTGGAACGGGGTGGAAATTTTAAAATCCCTGATCCGAATAGTACCGCAATCACCCCTAAAATTAGCTCCAGAAAAAGCTTTTTTGCGATGATTTGTAAGGGCTATTTTTGTAGGCTATGATAACAATTTTTAAAAATTTTTAAAAATCTAAAAAATAGAATAAAATTATTATATGTTTATTTTATATTTCTTTTGCCAAATGTCAACAGTGTAGTTATTACCTTCATTAGTATATAGATATATAGATAGATATAGATATAAATTGAATTAAGAGTTGAATTTTAAATTTAAATTCTAAATGAATTCAAGCACAGTTAAAACTATGTGTTGTAGCACAACTAAAATTATACAATAAAATATTGCACAATTTTGATCATGTAACATGTGCTCTTGAATTTAAAAAATTTTCAAAAAAATATATTCAAATTTTTAATTGTTCACAATTTTAATAGTGTTAGAATACATAATATATATATATATATATATATGGTGCCTTTGTTTCCAAATTAACATATATTATATAGATCACAATGTGTCCTGTTTAGATTTTGAAGAAGGAAGAAAATGACATCATAAAGTAGCAAATAATTGTGAAAATAAAAAGCAACATATCGAAAAATAAATTTCTTATTACTCAAAAAATATTCAAGATACAAAATTGTCAGTATAATATTTAGATTGTATTGATCAAGATATTCAAAATAATTGTATTTTTTACACAAAACACTTATTTTTTTTCTTAGAAAAGATTATATTTCTACTTTTACTTATAAAATAGATGAGTTGACTCCCACACTCAATATAACATATTTGTTTCTTAATTTTCTCCCTTTTCTCCACATAAAACTCTAACTTTCACCATTTTTTACCCAATTTTTATATTTAAAATCAAAATACATTGATATTTCTAGCTATCATCACCAACAACAAGTGGTTTAGTCAACAAATATATATTTGGTCTTATCTTGGCCTTCATAATCAAGTTAATATTTTATTAAAAAAATTTAAATGATTAGTTGCTAATTAATTGTTATTATTAGTTGATTATGGTTGGATACTGATTAGTTTAATAGGCTATTCTTAGTTGTTGATTGATTGTACTTTGTAAATTGTGATTTTCAGTGGGTTAATTAAATACATTAGATTAAGTTTTATACTCTAGTGTATAAATGAAATTAAGATTATGTATAAATTGTGAATTAATTTTTTATTATAGAGAATATTTCTTTATTTCTAAAAAATATAAAAAGTGCAGCGAATTCATCTATTGTTGCAAGTACTATGATGCAAATTTTGAATCCTCCCAAGAATGTGAATATTGAATGAAGCAGTGGATTTGATTTTAACAAGAGATTGTGTTCGGAAGGAATATATATGTAAGGGACCTTGTTAACCTAAATTGGTCATGATTATCCGATAAGTGTTTTAGAGATATCTGGTTTGAGGAACGTCCATGGTTGGAGTGTAGTGTTGAAAATGATGTTGCCTATTGATTTTATTGTTTTCTTTTTTGGAGAAGCAACATAGGATATAATAGAGATAATATATTTATAAAAATTGGTTTTATTAATTGGAAAAGGTAATTGATAAATTAAAGAAACATATTGATGGTGTGAAAAATGCTCATAATCAAGCAATGTAACTATTTGAAAACTTTAAGAATCAGAGACAAAGTATTGGACGTGCTTTCACAACAAGAAAATAATTGATGGACCATCTATTTAGAAAATGATTATTTGCTTCTTAAAAAAGAAGTTTGTTTCTTTTGCTGTAGGGTTTCTAAAACATCCTACTTTAATTACCATGTTAATCACATATAATTTAAAACTTTTCTTATCATTCACATTTATATCATTTTCATATATTCCTTATTCAACCTTTAGTTACGTAAAGTAACTTCATACAAATAGGTTGGATATTCCAATTTTCGTTATTCCGTTATATTCCTAGAATACCGATCGTATTAGTTAACACATCCATGGATTAAGCTTTGTGTTATTCTAATACGTCCTTTATTCTTTAATCAGAAAGTCTATACTTTACGTAGAACTGTTATATAACGGCTATAATCTGGATATCCCATATATAAACCTATTGCATTCCCCCTGTAAATCAAATTCAATACATATGAAATGCTCACATACATTTTCATATCAATCAACATGCAACTCAACATCAGATTTATCAATAGATCTCATTCTTAGAAATCAACATATAACTATAATAACAAACTGTAGATAACATCAGAGTCATCTACTATCAATCTCAGCATATAATATACAAACTATATAACAACATCACAACATATTAAACAAGTATACAAAAGTCCTAATGACATCAGCTGAAGAGAGAGTAGTAGATCAGGTAGCAGCTGTCCAACCTGTACCAAAGTAAAGCTCTGACTCTGCTAATCAAAATGTCTACCCCTGCTAATACCTGTGCCTGAAACAAACATCGCAGTTGCGTGAGTTGCGGGCTCAGTGAGTAATCTTTAATTCATTTTATAATATCTCGTAAACAATCATATTTATACGAGGTAAACTTTCTAATCAATCTCATTTCGTAAAATAGGAATATAGCACATCAATAAATCTCATTTCATATTTACGTATTGTTCATCCTTTTCATTTTCTTTTGCATTTTCTTTTTATTTATATCATCATCTTCCGTTGAACACTTCTTTTTAACTCATATTGATTTCGATTCGTATACATCTGAATTGAACGTTCTCGTTCATAATAAATCCCTACTCCCAGCTCCGAATGATCGATCATTTATCACCTTTCCATCACCTTTCCTTATCACATATCATATCACATATCACATATCATATGAAAACATAAACACGTTCACGTACCTATTTCGTATGCCTTTTTCATTTTACATACCTGTTTCATTTGAATCGTTTCTACAATTCCTTTTTCATTTCATATATCATATATCGTATCATGTAATTACGCACATATATCATCATCTCATTTCACTTTTATTTTCATTTTCGTTTTCATTTTCATTTTTGTATAGGTATGTGAAAATCTCATTCGCGTTTCATTCATAACCATTCATATATAATCAATTCATATATGCAATATCATTCGTAATTCATTCGATGATAAATATAAAACCATTTATTTTAATATAGCCAAATAGTGAGATATATTCACCTGTCAGTTGAAGTACTCAGACTGGTGTGAACTCACGTCCCGTCCGACTCGGCTACGTTGCCGTCCTATAACACATATCAATCATTTAATAATAACCAATCAAAAATTTACCTAGACTTTCCAATATAATTGCCAATTTAATGCATGTCCTATCAATTTCCTTTATTTTACTTCTCAATTTCGCAAACCCTAGCCCTTTTTCCTATCGTTACTCAAATCAGGAATAACTCAATATAATGTATTTCTAACTTAATTTCAAACTCAATTCTATTAATAATCACTAATTCTAGTAAGAATTAACTCGAAACAATTATAGTAAAACTCGTAAAAACACTCCCCTTGCCGTGAGGTTCCACCTAAATTGAGAGAGATTTAGGGTTTTTCTAGAAGAGAGAAAGTGAGATTTTGAGCTGATCATTAGTGTTATTCATCGTGTGCCTCTTGCCTCACACGAAAACTCATCCGGATTGACAAAAACAAGTGAATTGATTATACTTTCAGTTCTAATACACGTTTTTGTTTAATCCATGTGTTACTGTTGTAGAGGGAC
>CANYCX013181914.1:0-16647 GCA_948193385.1 Breynia disticha f. nivosa | reverse complement strand
CTAGGTTTTTAGGTTATATGTTTTGTTTAGTTTGAATTGACGGCACACCAAGTGAAAAGGTTATATGTAATAATGGGTTTGGGTAGTCTCCTACGGATACCAATTGGTTACGGGCTCGGGTATACCCGACGGTGTATCCGTCGGGTACGGTTTCGGGTTCGGGTATTTCGAAAAATACCATACCAGACCTGAAGCCGATATTTTAATTTCGGGTAATACCCGTAACCTTCTCGTAACCGTCAAACTGGGTTTTCCCCGGTCAAAATGGGTTTGGAGAACTGATAACCCGTCGGGTTCGGTTTTTATTGCCAACTCTAGGTGGAATGCACATGGAGAGACAGAAGAAATGTTTAATGTACTATTAAGCGAGTCTCGACAACATGTAGGTGGTATTAGTAGTAGTACTTATGATGTGAACCCGATAAATTATAATGTCAACGATGCTGATCTAGCTGTTCAGACGGAACAATTTGGGATGAATATGGAAGAAATGGTATACGATGGTTTTGGTGTTCGTCCCAATATGGATGTTGATTATAATCAGTAGCAAAATGAAGGAGAAGAAGTTCCGAACATTGAGCGCATGTCGGAACCACCAAATTCGGAGGCTCAACGTTTGTTCGATATGTTAGAAGTTGCGAATAGGCCACTATGGTCTGGATGCGATATAAGTCAATCAACGGTGGCGATTGAATTACTTAGTCTGAAATCTAAATTAAAAATAACAAAGTGGGGATATGACATGTTGTCAGATTATGCAAGACGCATTTCTCATCCGAAGAGAACGCTGCCAAAGACATATTATGACGCGAGAAAATTGGTTGAAGGATTGGGTTTACCGTACAAAGCAATTGATGCTTGCAAAAATAATTGCATGATTTATTGGAGTGTGAACGCGGAGCATGATTCTTGTCACATTTGTGGACATCCAAGATGGAAGTAATGTGACCCCCGAATTTAAATATACTCACGTATAACTTCCCTCATGCAAGTGATACTTAAACTCAAAAATCAAGTTTTGATTAAAACATAATATAAAACAATATTAAGAAATAAATATTGAAGGATATACAACAAAATCCATCTTTGATAAACATAGATATATATACAAAAATATTTTACAAAATGGTTTCCAAGTTATGAAAGAAATAGGAATCCTAGTGATTCTATTTTCAATAATAACCCGGAAAAATACAGGTACACATACTTAAAATCAAACCTAATCCAACTGAGAGCACTGCACACCTCGGTCCGTCTCTAAGCAAATCTCCAAAATCCGAGCAAATGCGCACCTCCTCAACCAAAATGTAGCTTCTTAAATTCCTGTCGAGCATTGCAGACAATAATTGCGTGAGTTATAAATTCAGTAAGTAACATAACCACAAAGGTCGACTTCATTCAATATCAAACAATAATTCCAAAATTATTTAAATTCAAATTATAAATGTGTTCAAGGAATAAAATAATGTTACACACTCAACACACCAAAAAGTACACTTAATTCTATACCAAAGAACAACATTTTAAGTCAGAATTTAGATGAGAACACGGGGTCATTCATCACTACGCGTGGAAGTCCCCAAGTATGCGGACTCGTCCCCACACCACGTAGTGATGTAGACATAATTCACACCGGACACAGGTCAAAATGCGGTGTTAGCACAAAGTACGCGGTTTGGTTTAAAACTACGCGGTCTCAGCCGGACCCCGCGTACTTTGGCTAAACTTTTCTTTCCGGCAAATAGGTAGGAACGCAGAGTCAATTCAAAGTACGCGAGGTAGTTTAAAACTACGCGGACTAAGTATCACTCCGCGTACTTTGGCTGTACATTCAATCCTGCACACAGGTCAGAACGCGGACTGAGCAGTTACTACGCGGACTCGGATTCACCCCGCGTACTTAGGGGCCAGGTCGTGTAATGACCTGCTCATCCGACAACTCCATACAAATCACACAACACATTATCAAAACATTATCAACATATTGAAAAATTCAATCAACCTTTAAACCATCTAAAACACCATTTATAGAACAATTCAATCACCCCGCGTACTTAGGGGCCAGGTCGCGTACCTAGACATTCAATCCTGCACACAGGTTAAAACATTATCAACACATTATCATTCAATCAACCTTTAAACCATCTAAAACACCATTTATAGAACAATTCAACATATATCACACCAAAGCACATAACATATTAAACCAAAATTTCTCATCACAAGTCAAGCTTCCAAATAGCATCAATGCAATAATGCATTCACATAAGTGTTCCATAACCATATAAATGTAATTTATTGTGAATGCATGTTCATTAATGCATTGACTAGTATGAAAATTCATACTTTAACCCTAATTTCTCCACTAGACTTACAATTAACCATTTATAAGACGTTTGCAAACGGACCTCATCGGCCAGGAGTATAGGTTATCTAATAAAGGATCCATTTATAATATTGCATACAAAGTTCCCAGTTTTGCACACAAAGTGCCCATTTTGCACACAAAGTGCCCATAATTGGCACACTCCCACACCTGAAAGTATTGAGAGCCTATTCACACGTGCCCGGTATAGTATGTTTTATATACTATAAGTTTAATCCTTTATTGTTCACACAGAACCATAACCACTCCTTCTTTTCATTTACTCACAAAGAGTCCAATATATTTATGCTCACAAAGAGCCCTAGACACCTTATTTACTCCTAAAGAATTTCATATGCATGAATATAATGTGCATCCTTATGCAACCAAATCATGCATCCTCAACAATTCATACTATGCTTGACAATCAAATGTTGAACATAATAATCAACAAATCTCAATTCAATCAATAGTCCATCAATAACAGTTTCCACAACATAAATATACATAAACATAATTTCATTCATCCCATTTGCTTTCAATCAATATACCAATACATTCTCATATATTACAATAACAAACCACATCACAAGCAATACATCAACATCATTTCCACACACAGTTCAAACAAACAACTGAAGTCGCGCTCGAGTTACTTACCTCTAAACTCTCACTTAATTCCCCGTCTGGGAACCTCCTTCTCCTTGTTTAGGTCCTCCTAAACACAATTAGGAATTATGTTAATTACATATACATGTTCACAATTCCTTTCTAAACGACAATTATACGATGCTATACATATATATGTATGTATGTATCATATTTCTCTATTTTTCTTTCTCTCCCATTTAATAATCCCAACTACCCTTCACCTAACTTCCTCTTCCATTAAAACCAACCATTCCCAATTTACTTAATACTCTCATTAAGCCATAACCGTACAATTCTCACTATTTGATATATAACTTAACCCTAATTCCTTCCGTTTCTCTCTCCAAAAAATTAAACCATTTTCTTTATTCTGAAATTACTTTTGCATCAATAAAGACCCAATAAAATTGGTCACTAAATTAACCTTACTAGAGCCCGAAGAAGTTAACCATAACCATGAAACTTTAAACCGAACTTAGGGTTACAATTTACAAATTCGTCACTCTAACCCTTTCAACTTAAAACACCAATTTCAACCATCAAAACCCTAAATTAACACCAAAATAAGGTTCTAATGGTTACTACACATCTTAACCTTTCCAACAAGCCCTATTTCGTTCAATTCAGAGCTAAAATGAATGAATTATCACATCAGAAAATCAAACCATGAACAAAAACGAGATTAAGGATTTTGGTTCGAGAAAAACTCACCGAATCAAGCTTTCAATCCGATCCAACAACTTCCAAACACCAAGTCTCGACGAGTTCTAAGGTCGTTTAGGGTTTTTCGGAATTGGCTCGGGTTTTATGGAATGAATCACGTCTGAAGGGTGGAGTGTAGTGAGAGATAGGAAGATCATATATATATATATGCTTGGAAATGACATTTTTAGCCTCGGTTATATACGTTGCCTTCTTTTCAAATTTTCTCTCTCCCAATTAGTTTAACCTAACCCAATTTTAACTTCACATAATATTCTACACTCTTCACCATTTATTTATTAATACTTTCCGCGAAAAATTTCCTCACATAAATGTATTAAATATTCAATTAAATTTTTAAAATACGGAAAAATGGAGGGCGTTTCAAGTAAGGGAAGGCTAAACCAGTTCCATATGCACGAATGTTCTATCTGCCGGTAACGAAGACGTTGCAGAGATTATTTCCATCGAAATACACTGCTAGTCACATGCGATGGCATGCAGAGCATGTTCAGGAAGAAGGAGTGATGAGACATCCTTTAGACTCTGAAGCATAGAAATGTTTCAACCGTGTGCATGGAGATTTTGCAGAAGATTCTAGAAACGTGATGTTAGGCTTGTGCACAGACAATTTCAATCCTTTTAGAGCTTCTAGTCAGCAGTACTCATGTTGGTCTATTATTTTAACACTGTATAAATTATCTTTCACATTATTTTTTTCAATTTTGCATTCACTTTAGATTTTTTATTTATAACTTTAATTAATTTGTTCAATCAGTCACGCATCCAGTCCGAGCTGGCCCAGCATTCGTCATCAGAGGGCAACAGCAGCTTCCAGGAGTAGTGTGATGCCTACCTCCGAGCCGTAGGCAGTGTCGAACCTGGTGGGTCAGTTTTCGGCGTCGGCACAACAGTTGGTATTTTTTGCCGACAGGATCACAGATCCTTGTCGAGACGCCACGCATTCTACAGAGCTTGACCGCAATAGCCACCATATGCAAGCTCAGATCGACAAACTCCAGGACCGGTTGGCACAGATGGAGCGCCAGATGCAACTATTCTTCTCCAGCTGACCACTCTCATCTAATGACGCGCCGACGACGACCCGTCAGCCACCTCCACCACAGCCTCCAACTTCTTAGATATTTCATTTTTTGTTGTTTTTTTATTTTATGTACGAATGTTATATTATATTTTTTATTTTATATATATTTTATTTTATTGTTCTGTTTTTTTATAATATTTTTCAATTTCTCATTTTAAATATCAATTTCATATTTAATTTTAATTTGAAAAGTAATTTTAAATTGAAAATTAATTTTAAATTAAAAATAATATAAATAAATTATTAAAAAAAATAAAAGATTTATTTTGTTTAGCGTCCACGTGGATGTTGAACAACCAGCGTCCATGTGGACGCTAAATTATCAGCGACCACGTGGAGGCTGATCGTTTAGCGTCCACGTGGTCTCTAAATGACCAACGTCCACGTGGTCGCCAAACGAACAGTGTCCACGTGGACGCTGGTCGTTTAACGACCACGTGGCCGCTAGTGCACTTAGTGTCCACGTGGACGTTAAGCGACCACGTGGTCGCAAAACATTTAGCGACCACGTGGTCGCTAATTTGCGTCCATTTGGTCGTTGAATGAATTTAGCTACGACGTTTTTAGCGACCAATTTTTTGTCGCTAAATTCATTTAGCGACCAAAAATGGTATTTTAGCGACCAAAACTTTGGTCGCTAAAACCTTTTTTGTAGTGATAGAGTGTGCGGGAAAATAAAAAATCGTCCAAAAAGAACTACTTTCATTGTGAAATTCTGTTTTTTGTTGACGTCATAAGTTACAGCACCATTATTCCACAGTTGCAGAAACTCAGCAGTCGATGGTTACAGGTATACATCAATACGTTGCTTTGGACTACTTGGCCTAGGAATCAGTATGGTAAGAAACATGACTGGTTTCTTCATACACATAGACGAAGGTAAATTATAAGGAGTAAGGATAACCAGCCAATAAGAATACTGTGCACCAGATGCTCCGAAAGGGTTAAATTCATCAGTACATAAACCCAATCTTACATTCCTCGTTTCATCTGCAAAACTACTATATGTTTCGTTGAAATGTTTGCATGTTTTACATTCATACGGATGGCGAACCTTTTCTCCATTTTTTTCATGTTCTTGATGCCACCTCATATGAGATGTTGTAGCATCAGATGCGTACAGACGCTGCAGCCGCTGCGTTATGGGAAAATAAAACATTTTCCTGTGTGCTATCAAACCCATTTTACCATGCTTATATCTCCAATGAAAATAATCTGGAATAAACCCTTTCGAATACAAATGTTTTTTTTACCATAATCAGTTGTAATAGTTTCATGTTGTCGCATTTAACACAAGGACAACCAATTAAGCTTCCATTCTTCACAAAAACATTTGTCGAGATGCAAAATTCCACAAATTGTTCTACCCCAGAAATGAACTCATAGTTAAGTAACCATCAATTAAACAGATATACATCCATTCCCTCATATTTTTAACAATAAAGTTTTTATCAAACCTAAAAAATTTAACGATATATTACCGATAAAGCTACATAAAACATACTATATTTACCATGAACACATAATAATTGGTCCATATATCAATAAATTATTATTTAGAAAAACATTAAATTATAAAAAACGCTTAAAATTAAAACTTACAAAAATGCTTTCGTTTCTCGTCTTATGAATATCACCGTTAGAGAATTTTATACATCATACAAATTTTTGTTTTGATTTTCGTATGAATGAAAGAGAACGGGGTGGGGGTTTTATATAGATTTTTCTTCAAAATTTGATGTTTAAAATATTGCGTCAAATATTGACTCTAAATAACGTCGAAAGTTGATGTAAACTATCTACTTCTTTTTTCTCAGACTGACATTTTTTGTTCTGGTTGACTGGTCATTTTGTGAGTCGAGTTTCGACGCAAATCAGCATAACGTCAACCTTTGACATAGCCTTTCATGCTGCAAAGCCCCTGATTCCTTATTGTGTGTTAGAGACAATTTATTACATTGTACCAAAATGTTAGGGAAATGCAATATGTAGTGATGGACTTAACAATCCTACATAGTGAGGAATGACTCAGGATTTTTTTAGTGGTGCATTGAGTCGATGAGATAGACAACGATGAGATTTTGTCGGTTAATTGCACAGAGAGATTCAATTCTCATTTTTAACATGTCTAACTCTTTAAGGAAATTGTGTTTTGAATTAACTAAGGAAATTCCAATAACGAGTTTGTACCGAAGTCCAATGGACTCATCAAATGACTTATTCTATAAAAGCTTACTTCACATGCTAAAAGGCTTATGCTATAAACCAACTTAGGAATTAATTTCTGTTATCAAATTTTTGATATAAAATGTATTAAAATCGTGTATGACATGCATTGTAACACCCCAAAAATGTAAGTAAGATATTCCAAAAAATGTGAAAGTAGTATAACCAATCGGCCTAGCCAAACGGTTCCCCAAACCGTTCCAATTATGGACAAAAAGTTATTTTTTTGCGGACAAAAAAGCCTGAAACGACCTGGCAAACGGTTTGGGCAAACCGTTTGCCAAACTGTTCGGTTTATGGGGGTTTCAAAAACATATCCGCGTGAACATTGAGAAAGAGAAAAAACCTAAAACACTCACCCGAATTCTCCCTTCACCCCACCCGAAAAACCTCTCAATCTAAGGCTCATAAACACAAAATCTAACCCTATAAACTCTAAATCTAAAGGTCCCAATTCAAGGAAGAGAGTTCTTGACAAATCTCTTTGGAAAAGCAAGGTTAGCTCTAAATCTATATTGATTTCTCTAAGATTTTGAGATTAGGGTATGGGGAAATGGATGTATTTAGGTGGGTTATGGATAATGGAGGTAGTGGGGTGGATTATGAACTAAAAATTGGAGGTTTGAATGAGATTGAGATTTTAGGGTTTTAGTGAAATTGGGGGTAAGTGTATTGAAAATGTGACTTAATTTATGTAGAAAGGATATTCAAAACTCAAACCAGAGTTGAGCGACGAGCCAACTTTGCGAGATTCGAGGTAAGTGTATTGAAAGACACTTACCATTATATGTCTTGCATCTGTATTGTTAAATATATTCGATTGAATGGAATATGTTGAAATTTTAGGTTAAAGTGTCTAAAAAATGGACTTGAAGTGAAATGTTTGATGGATGGATTGATTGAAATGTGTGATTTTGATGGTAATGTTGTTGTGCTATAAATTGGTAAGAAAGAACTTAAATGCAAAATGTGTGCATGACACGATGTGTGCGATATTGATATGTTGTTATGGATAAATGTGAGTATGAACCTTATGTTGAGTATGTGCAATTATTGATGGGATGAGTTAATTAATGCGGGTTATTAAAGTGAAATGATAAAATAATAAACATGATTTTGGCTAAGCTTTTATAATGGTGTACATGTATATGTGTGTTGTGATGTGATGTTTGGTGTTGAAAAACAATGATTGATTCAATTACGATTAATGTGAGTAATGAATAAAATGATGTGTATGGAATGGTGATAATTTTATGAAAATACGTAAAGGATAATGTTCTTGTGAGTTCAATTGTATTGAATGGTTTGAGGGTACTTGGTTTGCATAGTTTTGTTAAAATGTGTGATTTTTCCTAGAATGATCATGAATGCAATTATGATGATTTCAATTTTTTGTGGATAGTGTATTTGGAAACGTGGGCTTAGGGCATGTGATGATGATGGTGAAATTTTATGAAATGCACGTATGAGTTTGTGATGGTATAGTATTCATTGGGAATACGTGTCATATGTGATTTGTGCTTGTTGATATTGTTGTGAGTTCACAGAGCATTTCACTCATTTCATTTGTGATGAATGTCATTGTTGGCATTTACAAGAGCATGGTGCATGTTTATGTTATGAGATTGTGGAAAAGAAATCGAGATATTTTTCCTCGTGAAAAGAAAGGGGGATTAGCCCAATGTTGTGAAAGGAAAGCGAGATGTGTTTCCTTATGAAAAGAAAGGGGAATTAGCTGTGGAGCTTAAATTTTTAAAACAATAACCTAATTTTTGCACATTTTCAATATTATATCATAAAATATGATAAAGAGATGAGAGAGAAAATTTCAAATATTATATTAAACCCTCGGGCTCAAATTCAGTTTAAACACACATGTAGAAGCTGTAAAGAGTTTGGAAAAAAAAACTAAACTATATATACAATATATGTACAATGTATGTACAAAAACATCATCTAAAAAACTGAAAACCCAGAGCCAGACCTCTCATCAATTTTGTAATCCGCATCTGATCAACACGACTCCGATCCAAATACAGCTACTTACGATCTGCACAACATTTCAACATTCAAGAGGGTGAGTATACAAATATACTCAGTAAGTGAAAATCAGAATATTGAATAAATGAAGTGCAGGGGAACACCACGAGATCATCCTGGATGAACACGGGGCATGCTCATATCAACTTCCCAGTTGGCATGTCATGCCAATTTCAACATGAGCCATTCTCGATGAACACATTTCCAGGTAACACGATTGTGCCACCCTTGAGCATGAGGGCGTGCTCATAATCTATTCCAGATTAGCCCAGCAGCACGGGGCGTACTGGTCAGCACGACGACGTGTTGAGCTTTTGACTTTACCCTTCCAATTCTATTTTTCCATTTCTTTGAGTATTAATTAAAGGTGTTGCTTTAAACACATTTTGAGTGTTTCACATTTACTATTTGTACATTCATATAACATTCAAACTCATCACAAGAGTTAAATCATAGCAATCACACAAATACTTAATAAACCATATCCAACTCAACACACATGAAATTTCATCATGTAAATCTCCAATTAAACATGCCAGCATTTATAAATCAATAATCAAGAATCAAACATGCTACAATGAATGCCAATCTTAGATGTGTGCAGATATGAATACCATGCAACACATACAATAATGTCGAATGCTTGGGGCTTACATCCATTTTAATCATTGGCATCTCACCGCCATCGAGAATCTCTCTCGGGATCGCAAATCTCAAGCCGTATCATTGGCCCAGTGTCACACAATCAAACAACAAAAATGAATGAATAATGCATTCCAATGGCCAAACAATCTCAAGTATGCTCAATCACAAGCAAATCATATGCTCACAAGCACATCATATGCTCAACATAATCAAGAAACAAATACGCAATCACACGTGCTTTCATATGCTTAATATCAACAAGAATCAACATATTATCAATAAACATACTAACACAATCCATATATCACATATGAATTAACAAGGAAATATCAATATGGTCATAACACGAACCATCAGCAAGAATTATCATTCCTTAATTAAGTGTCTTATGATCATTTAGATTCTAATAAAGACATGAATAAGCATAAGAACACTTGTAAGAGTTGTAAGTGTAAGAAAACACTTACACCTAAGCGTAACCCTCTTACCTCGATTTATGTACCCCTTCGAACCGCTCTAAAACTGATTAAATTACGGTCCAAATCATTTAGATGTTCCTAGACAATCAAACAACCATATAGGAATTGTTAATCTCTCATTCATTCACTTAAATCCATTCTTAGAACATCAACCAACCCTCTATCAATTTCCAATAGATTTTTCAGTAACTAAACTCAACACCTAAACTTCAAACAAGTCTATTTAACAATCTCAATATACATATTGTACAAAGGATAAACAATTCTTACGTTAGATGACTTTTTGCTTGATTCTTGCAAGAATTTGATGGTTTTCTTGCTGAAATTAGTGGCTGGAATGATTCTAGGGATTCTACACTTCACCTACCAACTTATCTCCTCTATTTGTTCTGTTTGTAAAATGAATGAATGAGCAACCCGATACTGTTCGATTAAACCCAGCACACATGACTTCAAACATGGGTCGTGCCATACGTCGTGTCGTTCATTCTCAACATGTTCTTCTGATCAGTCGCACACGAAGTCGTTTTGCAATTTATTCCACACGAATCGTGTTGATTTCCCATACTAGAGCACGAGGTCATACTCTTCAGAGCACATGAGCACGAGGACGTGCTCATGACCATGCTCACTGTAAATTTCTACAGAACTTTCTGCACTTACTAAATTGATCTGATTTGCTTCTGTTTTAAGTTATTTCCCATATAACTTAATTCGTATAAATCCTAGGGCGTTGAAATTCTCCGCCACTAAGGAAATTTCATCCTCAAAATTTAAAACGGATCAAATCGCAAAGGATTTGAAATATGCTACTTTTGGACACTAAACATACCATACTTAAACATCAATCTGTAGCAAACACAACAGCAAAACATTCATATACCAGTCGTGTAATCTCAAAACATACCCATAATTAACATCGCAAGCATCCAAACACATCTTCTCATCGATCTAAGAACTTTCCTTCAATTTAATAAAGCAACCCAAGTTAAGTTTCTTACTTAACTTGCAATCACAACATCAGTTCAATATCTAAACATCAAATCATAACCACAACCTTGCAAAGATCAAATCATACCTCAAATTCCCGAAGTCGAGTATTGAAACAGATAGGGATACTGTCTCCTCATATCCAATTTAACCTCCCAAGTCGCATCTTTTGGTGAATGAAAACTCCATTTTACTAAAACATTAAAATCTCTCAATTCCAAAGCTGTCTCAACTGTGAATCTAAAATCTCCACCGACTCTTCCTGATAGGCCAATTCTTTTAAGATCCCTAACTATAGAGCTCTCAACACGTGGCTAGGATCTGATCGGTACTGTCTTAGCTTATAAACATGAAACACATCATGTAATTGAGATAACTCATCCAGTAATCTCAACTGTTACGTAAGTGGTCCCACTCTTTCAATTATCTCCTACTGCCTGATATATCCAGGATTCAACTTACCATGTCTCCCAAATCTGATAACACCTCTCTAGGAAACCTGTAAGAAAACCTTATCATCGGTTGCATACTCTAACTATCAGTGATGCCGGTCGTAATAGCTTTTCTGGTGATGCTGAGCTGCCTGTATACATCTTTTCACTATGTTCACTTTATCTAGGGTTTGCTTAACCAACTCTGATCCTTCAATTTGTTGCAAACCCTCCACATCCCAGTACGCTAGACTACGACACCATCTACTATATATAGCCTCATAAGGTGTCATCCATTACTCAAATAATAGCTATTGTTATATGCAAAATCAACCAAAGGTAGGTGATTGTCCCAATTACCTTGGAACTCTAACACACAGGCTTAGAGCATATCCTTAACTGTCTGAATCGTCCTCTCTGACTGGCCACCAGTCTACAGATAGAAAGTCGTTCTAAACCTCAATTGAGTAACCATTGCATCCTACAAACTCTGCCAGAATTGCGATGTAAACCTAGGGTCGCGATCAGACGCAATCGGAGTAGGAACACCATGTAACCTGACAATCTCAGCAACATAGAAACTAGCAAGCTTATCCAATGTATTATCCTGTTGGATAGCTAAAAAATGAGCTTATTTTGTCAGTCGATCTACTATCACCCAAATAGCATCATGGTGTCAAACGTCCTTGGTAAGCCAATAATGAAATCAATGGTAATCTTCTCGTACTTCCATTCAGGTATCTTAAGTGGTCTCAGTTTCCCAGCTGGTGCTTGATGTTCTGCCTTAATATGCTAACAAGGTAAACATCTAGCGACAAATATGTCTCTCTTCATATGTACCCATCAGTATAGCTCTCGCATATCTCGGTACTTCTTTGTACTGCCAGGATGAATCGATAAGGGTGAAAAATGAGCTTCAACCATCAACTCGATCTTCAACTCTAAAATATCTAGAACATATAATCTCTCTTGATAACACAACACACTGTCATCATTAATTCAATGCAACGTAGCCACTTTCCCTTTCTCAACTTTCTTCTTTATCTGCATAAGATGATCATCCTCAACCTGACGTGATGCAATCATCTCCCTCATCTTAGGTAGAATTCTAATGTTGGCTAACATCTGATCCTCAACCAAATCTAACTGCACCTGTAACTCTCTTAATGAAAATAGAGACTCTACTCTATAAGTAACTGAATCATCATCCCCTTTTCTTTTCTGCTCAACAGATCGGCGACTACATTCACCTTTTTAGGATGATACTCTATCGTGCATTCATAATCTTTCAATAACTCTATCCATCTCCTTTGTTGAAGATTTAGCTCTCACTGGGTCATAATATACTTGAGACTTTTATGATCTGCGAATATATGAAAGGCCTCCTCATATAAGTAATGATGTCTAACCTTCAAAGCATGGATGATCGTAGCCAACTCCAAATCGTGAGTCGGGTAGTTAGCTTCGTATGGTTACAACTGTCGTGAAGTATATGAAATCACCTTACCATGCTGAATCAGTACTCCACCTAACCCAGATCCAAAAGCATCAGTGTATTCCACAAAACCATCTCCTTGAGAAGGTAACATCAACACTAGAGCTTCAACCAATCTCTTCTTTAACTTGCAAAAACGTTTTTTACAGTTGTCATTCCAGACAAACAGAGTATTCTTCCTCAACAAAGATGTCATAGGTATAGCTATCCTCGAGAAATCTTCAATACATCAACTATAATAGTCTGCTAAACCCAAAAGGCTTTGTACCTCAGACATGTTATTAGGAGCATCCCACTCTTAAACTGCCTTTATCTTACTAGGATCAGGTTTCACTCTTTCTGCTGAGATCACGTGTCCTAGAAAGATAACCTTTGACATCCAAAAGTCACACTTGCTGAATTTAGCCTAAAGCTCTTTTTCTTTCAGTAACTCAATCACATTCCTCAAATGTCGCCTGTGCTCCTCTTTATCTCGTTAATACACCAAAATATCATCAATGAACACCACAACAAAATGATCTAAATAAGACTGGAATATAAAAACCCTTGGTGCATTCGTCAACCCAAATGGCATAACAATGAACTCAAAATGCCCGTAACGAGTCATGAAAGTTGTCTTCTCAATAGAACTATCTTTAAACCTCAGCTGCCAATAACCTGACCTAAAGTCAATTTCAGAGAAAATTGTAGCTCCCCGGAGCTGATCTATCAAGTCGTCTATCCGTGGCAGTGGATATGTTCTTTACAGTCACTTTGTTCAATTGATAATAATTAATGCATAACCATATACTACCATCCTTATTACACACGAATAACACAGGTGTTCCCCAAGGTTATATGTTCGGTCGTATAAACCCTTTTTCTAATAGCTCCTCTAGCTGTCTTTTCAACTCCTGCAACTCAATTGTTGCCATTCTGTAAAGTGCAATAGATATTGGTACTGTGACCAGTATCGTCTCTATCCTAAAATTAGCCTCTCGTTGTGGTGGTAATCCAGGTAACCCATCTAGAAACACCTTATGATAGTCTGTAACAATATGTACATCCCGTACCTCTAACTTTGGTTGATTCACATCAATCACTGATAGTCTGATATTAAATAGGCATAATAGCCCTCTCGAATCCATCTAGCAGTTATAATTGCTGAAATTAAGTAGGAATGATGAACCTTCCTCTTTCCCACAATAATACCCATCTCTCACCGTCAACCTCAATGAGAACCACTTCGAGTAACAGTCGACCATAGCTTGATTCTTTGATAGCCAATCCATTCTCAGGATGATACCAAACTTATCCATCCGCAAAATAATCAAATCAGCCATATATGTCGACTCCCATATCCTCAACTCAAAGTGTCACAAAATATGTCGTACTATCATAGTACTACCAGCATGCATAGATACAACAACTGTATACCCCAACTTCTTAGTACTACCCCCTATCTGCTCTACAATACTCTCACTAATAAAAGAAAAAGTAGAACCCAGAACAATCAGTACTAAAGTAGGATAGGTAAAAATAGAGACAGTACCAATGATGATGTTGGATCCTCTGCAGCCTGATCTCAGGTCATAGCATACACTCTAGCCAGTAGTGCTGACCCTAGTGGTGCTATGGAATCACCAATTGTACTTTTTGTACCTGTACCACTAGCTCTACCTCTGGACGCTGATCCTCCCCTATAAGCAGACCCTGAACCACGTACACCTCTTGCCACTAGCTGTCGTAGTACGAGCCTCTCCTACACTACTCTTTCTAGACACACAACCTCTTTGAGACCCTTATCTCTATGGACAATCCCTGGAAAAATTCCCCAGCTAATAATATCTGTAGCGCAACTGTCTCGTATCTCCACCGGTATAAGAACCTAGGTATGATGGAATCATTCCTCCCACCTCCTGCTCCCCTCCCTGACTGTCTACTAACACTACCACCTCTCTCCCGTGGTGGTCTCGAATCTGACTTCTTCTTTTTTTGTGACTGTTGAGAACTAGAACCTAACGTCCTCTGTCCCTTTCCTTCTTTCCTATTTTCTTTTTTATCGCCCTCTACCTCTAACTTCTCTGCCCTGATGGAAGTCTCAATCAAAAGCTCATATGTCGATGGTTTTATTGCAATCTTGTTGCGTATAGCATACCTTAGACCTTTCTTACATCTGTCTCTCCTCTTCTAGTCAGTGTCAACATCCTCTAGAGCGTATCGAGAGGATCTTTCTGACTATTCAGAACCGTCTTGCTGCTTTAACTCTAGAAATTCTATCTTTTCTTCGTCAGATACAACTAAGGAGTATACTTATCAGCAAACTTCTTCAAAAAGTCATCCCAAGTCAACACAAGAGGATCTTTTTGACTATTCAGAATTGTCTCCCACCAGTTCCAGACTGCTTTTTTAACAACGAAGTTGTATACCTCAACTTCTGCTCCAAATTACACTGTAATCGATTGAGAATTCTCTCAGTCTACCTTAACCAGTCTTCAGCCTCAACTAAATCTTTAGTGCCCTCAAATACCTTTGCCCCCTGCTTTTGCACCTTTGCAAAATTTTTATCAATGTTCAGGTTTGATTTACTCCTTGAACCTTTCTCCTTCTCTATTTCTCTCTGCTAACCCTGTCCTTGATTCTACATCATTCTCCGCATCATCTCCCAGAATGGTGCGTACATAGGATCATACGGGGGAATAAGCATTGTAGGTGGTACTAGCTGCTCTGGAGGTACTGAGGATGCTAGTGCAGACCCCTATCCTCTGACTGAATCTCTAGACTCAGCTGTGTGATTAGGCGATACATCTCTAGGCACCATTTGTTTCAAAATCAATTTCAAACTTTTTAGTTTTTTAAATCAACACACAGGATTTTCCAATTTATTGGCACTGTCTGCAGAGAATTTAATCCCTACTCTGATACCACTAAAATGTAGAGCTTAAATTTTTAAAATAATAACCTGATTTTTGTCCATGTTTAATATTATATCATAAAATATGATAAAGAGATGAAAGAGAAAATTTAAAATATTATATAAAACCCTCGGGCCCAAATTCAGTTTAAATGAACATGTGGAAGCTGTAAAGAGTTTGGAAAACAAAACCAAACTATATATACAATATATGTACAATATATGTACAAAACATCATCTGCAAAAACTAAAAATCTGGAGCTAGACCTGTCGTCAGTATCGTAATCTGCCTCTGATCAACATGACTCCGATCCAAATGCAGCTACCTATGATCTGCACAACATTTCAACATTCAAGAGGGTGAGTATACAAATATACCCAGTAAGTGGAAGTCAGAATATTGAATAAATGAAGTGCAGGGGAACAGCACGAGACCGTTCTGAATGAACACGGGGCGTGATCAAATCAATTTTCTAGTTGACACATCGTGCCAATTCAAACACGAGCCACGCTCAGTCATTACTTTTCCAGGTGACACGGTCATGCCTACCTTGAGCACGAGGATGTGCTCGTTGTCTTTCTCAGACTACCCAATATCACGAAGGCAGGCCGAACTTCTGACTTA
>CANYCX013181293.1:0-19120 GCA_948193385.1 Breynia disticha f. nivosa | reverse complement strand
ACCCTAACCCAATTGGTAGCATTTTCTTAAGAAATCTCTACTAACTTTAACCCATATTATGATTAATTCACTCTAATCATTGTTTATGAATCCCATCAAGTACAACAACATCAACCATCCTCTTTCCTAACTCCAATTTCATATTAACTCAACAAAATCCAAAACCCTAATCTTCAATCAACCCAAAACTCATAAGAAACCTTAGCAAAATCACCCAATTCACTTACCTTATTGATTTTTATGATGAATTTGCAAGGATTTAAGTGTTTTTCCTCCTCATTTGACACTTATCTTCAGTTTTAGGGTTTTAGGACAGAGAGGAAATGAGTTTATCTCTGTTTTGGAAATGCTACGAATGAAACAATGCAGAATTATATATCAGCATGGTCGACACGACCTGGACACGGCTCGTGCCCCTAGGTCGTGCTGCCAATTTTTTATTTTCTAATTTATTTCGGACATTCTGGAAATTGCAGGAAATTTTCATGAGCACAGGGTCGTGCTGATGGCATAACGTCACGCTCAGTTTCTGTTTTATGCATTTTCTTGATTTTTCATCCGATTCGATTCCGGTTTTAAGCTATTTTTCATATATTTTTATTCTACCAAATTCCGGGGCGTTACAACACCCATTTGTCATCAAAGTCAACAATGTGCCTGTCAATGTTATTGAAGCATTCTTAAGAGCATCCACATCAAAAGATAAAAGTACACAAGGCCCAAGAAAGATCCCTAAGAAAAACATAAAACCAAAAAGTGTCCCCTAAAAGCCCAAACAAACACAACCCACAGTACTTGTAAGAAATGGGAACAATATCGACCTCCAACAAACCTGCAATTCAGCACCAATTCTAATCCCTACAGACCTGCAATATTCCATGACCAAGGAAGGAGGATCTAGACAACCAGTGGAACCTCCTCCTATAATTTTCACAGAACACAAAGTTCCTCCAAAAATGTCTCTCATGCAACTGAATCAGTGACCTCCTGATCACCCACCTGACGAAATAACGCAACAGGAGAGTTCTACTAAGATGAAAGATGAGCAGCAAAGCAATCCTAAGCAGCAAGGTGAAATTGCTTCTAATAAAGAAGATGTCACAATGCAGCCATTGGAGGAGACTTCTTATGTGGAAGCTAGGTCTTCTTAGTCCATGCTTTAATTTAAAGCCCTCATTACTTGTTTTTTGATGATTTTTGTGTGGAATTGTGGGGGTTGCTCAAGTAGGAGCTTCATTCGCACTTGCTGAAGTTTCATCTCGGTCCATAGGCCAATCATCACCATTTTAGTTGAGCCACGATTCAGCGGGGCCAAGGCAGATTCAGTTATTCAAAATTGGGTTTCCAGTATAGTATTAGGGGAGAAGCAGAGGGTTTTGTAGGGGCATTTGGGTTCTTTGGAAGGATGCTTCATTAGTGAGTACACCATTATTTTTCTTAAACCAAGTTATCCACTTACAAATGAAATTTTATGAATTTAACGAACTAATTTTTACTGTCTATGGAAGTCTTAATCCCATTACTAGGAGAACAATTTGGAACGATTTGTGCTTAATTGCCAAAGTGGCAGTGAATCAACCATGGTTAGCTACCGGTGATTGTAACTCCATGTTATGTTATGATAATAAACGTGGTGGTAAACCCATATCCATGAGAGTAGCAGAAGAGTTTTCATCATGTGTCTAAGATTGTGGGTTAATTGAACTTGAATCCAGAGGCCCTCGATTCGCTTGGGAGAATCACAGTGTTGCTGAAAAAATAGACTGGGCATTTTGCAACGATATCTACAAGCAAAGATTTTCGAATTGTTATGTGGATCACATTGCAAAAATTGACTCAAACCATCGCCCTCTTCTAATCCAAAATGGGTCAGAAACCATAGCTATGTGCAAACCATTCGGATTTCAGTCTGCCTGGGTGCTTGATACTTCATTCAAAAAACTCATCGAAACAAATTGGAAGGCCATATAACTCTTATCGGATGCACTAAACTCTATTGCTGCCAGCATCCAACATTGGGATAAAACGAGTTTCAACATTATCTTCAAGCGCAAAACCAGTCTGTTACGAAGAATTACTGGCATTGAGAAATCAAAGGAAACTAAATAGAGCCATTTTCTTGACAAACTCGAAATAAACTTACGAAGAGACCTGGAGGTTACACTCCTCCAGGAAGAATCATTTTGTAAGCAGAAAAGTAGAGATAAGTAGCCCAGTCTTTGAAAGACAATGCTGGACCCAGACTCATTGACCCTCACCTACTGAAATCTTTGGTTTTTTCATTCTTCAAAAATTTATATTCTGTGGATGGCTCGATTATATCCTTTTGCACTATGACAAATTTTCCAATGACAAATAATATTGCTGGACGTCAGCTAGGTAATGTTTTGGACGAAAAAGAAATCAAATTTTCCTTATTCTCAATGAACGATAATAAAGCCCCTGGACCGGACGGTTTCTCTGCCTTATTTTTTCAAAGCCAGTGGACATATATCAATGACAACCTTGTTCGGTTTATCCATGAGGTTTATTTGGGTACTATTCTTGTAGCACAAGTTAACGGAATGCTTATTTCTCTTATTCCCAAGGTTCAAAATCCAGATTATGTCTCTCAATTTTGATTGATAGGTCTTTGCAACATGAACTACAAGATCCTATCCAAAATTTTTGTTAATAGAATTCAACCTCTATTAACAAAACTGATCGGGGAGGAACAAGATAGTTTTGTGCCAGGAAGACAAATTATAGACAACATTATCATCGTTTAGGAGATAATCCACTCAATGCGTAATCAGAATAACAAAATTGGGACCATGACTATTAAAGTGGATTTGGAAAAGGCATATGACAGGTTACGGTGGGATTTCATAAAAGAAACCTTATTGCTCGTTAATATACCATCGAATATTGTTGATTTAATCATGCAATGTGTTTCTAGTTCTCGCATGCAGGTGCTATGGAATGGAGAAGCCACAAAAGAATTTAGCCCATCCAGAGGAATTCGTCAAGGCGACCCCCTGTCTCTCTACCTCTTTGTTTTATGCATTAAGTTATTAACCCATCTGATAAAAGATAGTGTGTCGAATAACCTTTAGAGACCATTCCGGATTTCCAAAGATGGCCCTTCTATTTCACACGTATTTTTTGCGGACGATTTAGTGTTGTTTTCTTAAAGCAGCAGGGAACAGATGGAGGTAATCCAGAATTGTCTTAACACTTTTTGCAAGGCATCGAGAGCTAAAATCAGCATGCAAAAGACCAAAATCTTTTTCTCTAGAAACACATCCTTATAAGTGCAAAAAGATGTATGCTCTATAAGTAAGCTTGAAGTTGTACCTAGGCTAGGTACCTATTTAGCGTTCCACTATTACTGGGAGAATGAAGAAGGTGACCTACTTGTTCATTATAGAAAACATTAGGAAGAAGTTGTCCAGATGGAGATTGAGAAATCTTAGCCTTGCAGGCCGTATTACATTGGTGAATTCACTGCTGACGTCTATCCCATCATACACCATGCAGAGTGTATTACTTCCCCAGGGTTTGTGTGATGAGATCGATGCCCTAACTCGGGGATTTTTATGGGGCTACTCTTCTAATAGTCAGAAGATTAATCTTGTGGATTGGGATTAGTGTGTTTGTCGAAAGAAAAAGGTGGACTCAGAATCAAGAAAGCTAGTCTGCTTAATAAGGGGTACATTATGAAACTAGTCTGGCGCTTCATAACAACCCCGCATAGTCTATGGTGTAGAGTGCTTAGTTGCAAGTATCTGGCAGGAGATGGAGTGAATTTTTCCAAATCTAGAAAAACTAATATATCCCCTATTTGACGTGGCATGTTAAGCTTGGCAGACTCCACTAAAAATCTGATTCACTGGAGCGTGGGAGATGGGCAATCAATCAAATTATGGAAAGATATATGGATGGGAGAGGAAAAACCTCTTCTACACTTTGTCAAGACCACCAATTCAACATTCAATGAAGAGGCAACGATAGCTGATATGGTTTTAGATGGTCAATGGGATTTTGCCCAACTTCAGAATTGGCTACCGAATTCTTTAGCAAATTATTATGAACCCAAGGAAGGATAATTGAAAATTGTAGGTGAGGAGAGGAATAGAAGAAGAAGGGGAAATAGAAGCAGAAAGGGTCGAGAGAATAGAGAGATAAGAATGGGAAGAAGTTGGATTGAGGGGAGGTAGACACAAAGAAAAGGATATGCTTTCAGAAAAGAAGTTTTATTGAAAATTCATCATATGTTGTCTTACAAGTTCAGCCAATATTTATAATACATCAAATAACTACTTATATGTACACTACAGATAATGGGCGGTAATAGACGAGTGGGTTGTTATGGGATAGTTATCAATGGTCCTCACATTCCATCCCGCTTAAAATGATCCATGTCCTTAAGGATCGTTTCTTCAATTCAGAACCATCTGAAAATAAATTTTCAGACCAATAAAATGAAAAAATAGCAGCCCAAAGGAGACATCCACCAAAGCATTTGAAGAGTACAACAACGTGCTTCTTTGCAAGCTTGACTCCTTTTGGGGGTGGAAAGTGGAAACTATTGAGAAGATAAGCAATAGTTATTCCCCTAGAATAAATCATTTTATATTTCAAGTTCATAAACTCTCTCAAAGGAACAATGAAGAACAAGTCAATGAAGTTGACAGCAAAAAGAAATCCAATCATCCAACCATCAATGAGAACCTTCACCTTTGTAGGAGTATTTCCACTTTCAGCCTCAGCACTGACTCTAGAACACATACCTATATAGCTAGAATGTTTGTCTATTTGGAAAATTTGCAAATTTTCATGAGGAACTGTCTTAAGAACTTTTCCATGGACCCATTTTTCATAAAATAACATTTGCATCTTACTAGGATCATGTATCATCACTGCCGCGTCAAAATCTAATTGAATACTAAACACCCGTAAAAATCTCTGTCCCTTTCTATTGCGAAACAAATACATGAGACCCGATGCAAATTCCCTATTTGCTTTCTTTGAACCCAATCCTTCATCTAAAGAAACAACAGTAACAACCAAACTAGAAATTTAAGCAATGGTTTCACCCTTCACTCATTAAATTTAATCTCAATTTTAGTAGTATAAAGCATACCACCTCTTGTTGTTTCTAGAATCAATACAATTGTAGAATAAAACCAATTTTCACCATATTCCAACAATTGAAATAACTCAATTAACTCCACTTTTAACTGTTTCATTCCTTTTCCAAATCTAGAACATCAAAGTCCAAATTCTTTTCCAAGTAAATATCAACTTTATCATCATGAGTCCAAACAATTGTACAATTGACATCCCACAACAACTTACACTAAGGATTTATAAAATTAGTGCACTTACCCAATATGATTAAATCCTCAAAGTAATTTTCTTCAAGCACCTTTTCTCCAATATAATCGTGTTCTTGCTCTTTCGGAGTTTTGGCATTGAGAATGGGTTTTTGTGCATGTAGTTGTTTTAATTCATGTAGACATTGGTTAAATCTATGTTGCCAAAGTTCAAAACTAACTAGATCTAACATTTCTTCAATGAGTTCAGAGAAAGATTTTTGTTGGGTTCGTTCCATCCTAAATCGATTGAGCAACGAAATACTCTGATACCAATTGTTATGAACCCAAGGAAGGATAATTGAAAATTGTAGGTGAGGAGAGGAATAGAAGAAGAAGAAGAAGAAGAAGAAGAAGTAGGGGAAATAGAAGCAGAAAAGGTCGAGAGAAGAGAGAGATAAGAATGGGCAGAAGTTGGATTGAGGGGAGGTAGACACAGAGAAGAGGATATGCTTTCAGAAAAGAAGTTTCATTGAAAATTCATCATATGTTGTCTTACAACTACCTATATGTACACTACAGATAATGGGCGGTTAATAGACGAGGGGGTTGTTATGGGATAGTTATCAATGGTTTTCACACAAATCGTATCAAGGAAGTGCGCATCCTTTCCAATAATGGAGAAAAGGACCAACCTTACTGGAGCCTCTCGTCCTCAGGGAAGTTCTAATTGAATTCTGCTCTTGATTTCTTGAATTCTAATCCCAATATGATTTCTGAATCTCATTACAATTGGACCAAAATTTGGAAATGGCAGGGGCCTCAGCGGATCCGAACATTCCTTTGGCTTGTAGCGAAGAATGAATTTTTTCTCAAACATTACATGATTGAATTTATTCTAATGTGGTCTTTGAGGCTCGTTGGCAACATAATTTATCATGGAATCTAGCCTTTGGAATCTCGGTTTGGAAGCTATGGGAATTCAGGAACTCATCAATATTTGAAGACCGAGCAAAGGCAAAACAGATGAGATTTAATATTCTGCCTTACGTCTAACTTCTGTCGAGCAACATCACATCTAGAGACATTTTTATCTTTCAATCACAGTTGACTGGAAAATAAAAGTGTCTGGGTTGCTCCCCGGTTGGTAAACTTAAGCTGAATGTGGACACATTTGTTAATTTCCAAAACAGAACAGCAGCGATTGGTGGGCTCATCCGGGATAGTTCTGGATTATGTCTGCTTGCATTTTCAGAAAGAATCAACTTTTGTTCACCACTCATGGAAGAAATTCGGGCCACTAGTTGTGGAATCAAATGGCTGAAGTTAAAGAATCTTACCGAGGTACTTATTGAATTGGATAGTGCAATGGCGATTAACTTAGTTAAATGGCCAATTTCGTGGACTGGAGGGCAAAAGGAGATAATTACTGAAGCTTCCACTCAGCTGCTGCATGATTAAGGGCATCTACTGTTGCATGTTTTTCGAAAAGCCAATGCAGGAGCGAACTGGTTGGCGAGGCAAGGATTGAACCAATGGTTTGGTTTTCAAGAACTAGACTTTTATCTTATTCCTTTCTTCAAATTTTGTATCTTGATTCCTTAGTCCATAATGCCTATGGTGTAACTCCATTATTGATAAGTAATATTAGTCAATACCCACCTTCCATTATTGAGGTCAGCCTAGCTGAGTTGAGTAATGAAAGTACCACTGAAATGCAAGTTCAACCTAGTTGATTCGGCATTTGAGTGAAGTTGGTCATTTTAAAAAAAAAGTAACCGAAATGACCAAACTTGCATTTGGCCATTAAATCAAATTAACTGAATGTTTCAGTTCGGTTTGTTTAACTGACTTAATTACTCAATCCTGTTTTGCAATTAAATAATATTGAATTTTATACCCTGTTATCAAATCATGTCGAAAAAGAGACTGGATATTGGTTTACTGAAAAACATAAAGATTGTAGTACAAATCAAGCCTTTAAATAAATTACATGTTTGAACAAATATTAAAAAGAAAAAATAAGAGTGAAAAAGAATCATAGTTCCTATTCCAATCCAAGCAAGTTTATGTTTTCCGTTAATAGAGAGGATTCAATACAATTATGGAACTTAAACTTACAGGTAGGGATAACATAATTAAAATTGGGAGGAAGCTTCACTTCCTACTCTCCATTAATAAAAAAATATTCCTGCAGTTGATAAAAAAACTCTTTCCTTGTATTTTATCTATTCTACAATCAAATCTTAGGCCTTTCCATCATGTTCACTACAATCTGAACTGTGCTTCTGCTGTCTGCTCGTCGGCAGTGACATGCTCCGACGCTCTTTTCCGCCAGGCTTCGACGATGCATTGCCATACCAAATCATCCCAATAACTGCTATTACCATCCCAAAAACTACCTGTAGATTAAGACCCTCTTTTCCAAAGAAGAAGAATCCCATTATTAAAACAAGGATTGTCTTCATATGTCCAAGTACTTGGAATGACACCGCCGTGAATCTGCCTATGCATATGAACTGGCTAAGGTTGGTCCCTACCGCAATGGTGCATGACAGGATTATGAATATCTGTGGAGAACAGTATATCATAAGAGAATGCAATCGCTTGTTCTTGTGATGGGAAAAGGCGAGTAAACTAATCAAGTCAGGAGAACAAAATGAATGCATCTTTAACATTCCAACACATACACAGCTTGATATAAGATGAACAGACAAAATTCAACAACAATGTATCGGACAACAAAACAGCAGACGATACAAAAGTGAGAGCATAATTTACAAAGCTTTTAATTATGTCAGTTTTCCTGACAAAAATAAGATCAGCTGGGAACTCTCAGTAACAACAAAAATAAAGAACCACCTTATCATGCAAGAACAGACAAGTGCACAAAACAGGACGATATAAACTATGAAGAGATGGAAAATACAATCAACAATTATACCAGCGGAAGATCTGCTATACTTTCGTGTGAATCTTTGGGGCCAAATCAAAGTTCAAAGTCAAATTGTAATTTTTAAATTTAAACTAATAGAACATTTCTAGTAAATACATTTTAAAACTCCTGAAGATGAAAGAGAAAAATAACTGTAGAATTGCAAATTCAATCAGAGATTGAAATGATTTACTTACGACAGAGGCTACATCATAGTCATAGGCGTAAACTTTTTTGTTTGTCAACCAGTAATCCAAAAGAGGGCCTAAAGTTAGCAGTGTCACAGCCTGGACTGGGGCAGTGTGACCCAAAAGGTTGAAAGAACTAAGTGAATACTTCCTCTGAAGGTAATGTACATACTGCAAACAAATTTAACACAATTATGAGACAAGTAATTCTCAATGGCACAAATAAATGTACATTACATTACAAATTCTGGGACAAAATCCAACATTATATTAATATACACACAAGCAGAATACATCTATTTATAAGATGTGAAAGATGAAAATAAAAGGTCTTTGTGATAAAACAGCGGTCTTACATATTGTTGTAACGAAGTGCTCCACACTGCAATGAGCGCAGCAACAAAGCCTTTGGTATTAACACTGACATCAGTTACAGTGCAAACACCAACACCCAAGAGAACAACGGCAATGCTCATCTTTGTGTCTCGTGAATACCGAATTTTATCAAACAACATTTCCAAGAGACAGGATACTGGAATCATACTCAACTTCGCAATCTGAGATGAAAGCAAAAGAATAATGAATAATAAAAAAGCAAGATAAAACAATAAAGCAAAGTGTTAACTGACCTGATAAAATCCCACCGAATTCCACATTAAACTAACATTCATTCCAACAATTGAAAAGTTGGCAAAGATAACAAATTTGAAAAGCTCTGGGTAGGGTAGATGAGAAGGTTGAATATATCCCAGCCACCTCAGAACACCAGTCATCAAGGTAGTGGTAAGAAAATGTAAGCCAGTTAGAGTTGTAGCTGCACCAAGAGAGAATCAATCAAAATCTGTACAAATAAATCATTGACTGTGTATTTTGATTATTACACAAAGCAAAATACCTAAAAACAATAACATAATGCTACCATGACGACACATACATCATTCTAACCAATTATCGGTAAGAATATATATTACATTGTCACTCCATGGTTTGTTACAACAGATAAAAGAGGTGCTATGAGTTATTTTCCACCGATTTACCTCCCATTCCACACAATGCCATCTCCATGGCAAGATTATCAAGTTTCATCTCCAATCACTAATAGAATTCAAAAGTTATTTGCTAAAAGTATTGTTGCTATATGCTACCTCTAGGATACTGATAAACTCACTTGTGAGTTGAGGTAATGAGATCCCAATTTATACTGTCAACTGTAATTAAATGAATAGCATGCAAGAGCACAAGTGAACCACATCTGTATATACACAAAAAACTACAAAAAAAAAAAAAAAGACAGCAGAATAAAAAGAACATACCATAACTGAAGCCATATGTAGCCATCAGAGCTTTATTGACAATAATAATCCCAACAGAAGTGACAACATTGAACATCCAAGCAGCTGCATCCACAGCTGCTTTTTTATCAGCCTTGCTAGATGGAGCCATTGGAGTGAATGTTCAAAACAATTGACTAATATCCTTGTTGTTCAGCCTCCATAAGTAAGTCACATCTTATATGTTCTGAAAATTTCTGATTACGAGCAGTTTTAGCAAACCATCCTGCAATCAAACTGAGAAAAGTTATACATCATTTGAACAAAAAGCTTGAATCTTAACAATGTAGTTCTAGACAAATTGAACAAGTTTTGCAGTCAATTATGCACACCATTAGCCTGACAAAATAATCTAAAACAGCAAGCTGTAGTACAACATCAAAACCTCCAGCCCCATACCCCTACTTGGGCAATGCAATTCACAACTAAAACAAAATAATTGGTTTGAAGGAAAATAAATAGCAACAATGACTCCAATTCCACAATTCAAATCAAATCAGAACTAAAATTAAAAGAGTATCATAAACACTCACCAAATACACAACTTTCATGAAAACCATCCATAAAGTTGGAGTCTTTATACAAAACAAAAGTCTACTTACAACTGATCAGTAATTCTAAAAACACTAATCCCTTAAAGATCTCAATTACATCACAATTCAACTCCAAAGAAAATACCAACAAATCAAGAACTAATAAAAAAAACAGATCACATTATAAAAAAAACAACCCAGAAACCAGATCTAGCAATTAAAAACGACCACGGAAGATCTATAACTCAAACATGTAATTACAGAAAAGAAAACCCAATTCTGAGATCACACAAATAAAGCTGGTTTCTTCATAATTTACCAAGAAACGTAGAATCGCAGTAGTGAAGAAAAGGAGACGAGAAGAGCAATAAAAAAGAATGTGGAGGTGATGAAGATGTAGTTTGAGTTAAAAAGAGTAGTCGTTGTAGGAGGGGTATGTGTGGGCAAGTTTAGTTGAGTGAGTCCTCCTATGTTTGGAGAGTGCGTGTTTCTGTGAAATTCTCGTTCTGTTGGGAAATGTATTACTTGTCGAATGGGAATTTGCGTGATTGAATAGGAAGTTTTCAGGTTTTCTATACGCCTAACGTATACTCCTTCTCTTTCTAGTTTTCTATTTATTCCAGGTATTGATATTGTTCCTACATTATTTTTTAAGAGTTTTGTATAAAATACACTAGAATGGTACTCATGTTGTGAGTATTTTCGCATATAAGTAATTTTAGTCTATTGAAATTCTTTTTAAACTTTTTATATTGAATAATTAGTTAGGACTTATGAAGAGCATTTATTATACTCTCAATTAACAATGCATAATGTAAATTGCGTAAACGTAAAATTAACATTGTTAGCACATCAAAATGAAAAAGAGAAACCTGAGACAATGATGTTGTCTACCGCCTCTAACTACAACCCTCGCTGTGAGGAGCCTTCGCACGTGACTCATTCTATAGTGTTTTACCATCTATTTTGAATTATCTATGAGAGAAGAACACTGATTTTTCTCCATCATAAACTTGTCACTAAGAAAGTAGGAGAAGAATATTTATGTAAAACTGGATTAGAAAACTAGTGTTTCCTTTAAAAGCCTTTATATATTAGTGGACAACTTACTTAATTTGTCCTTATGTGCAATATTCAATTACATTATAGACTCAAAAATTTAACATATATTTATTTGGTCTTGGTTCTACCAAACTCGTCATGGGTGGACCTGCTAATTCTAACATCTCCCACTAGCACATGACAAATCTCCTTTTCTCATGTGTGAGCTCCCTCGAGTCATTCATATAGATATTAAACACTTTGTAACTAGGCCACGAACCAGTCAACGACTATGAGTATACGATGTCATTACCTAGCTATTCATATTTTGTCTAAGAAACATATTCATTTGCTCCTCAAGCAAGCTATCGATTTCTTGAAGTGACTCCTTCTTAGCCTACTTTCCGTACAATCACAACTATCGATACGATCTCATGAAAGTCTAACCGCTCCCCGCTTGTAATATTTCACTGAGAAGCATTTAACAGGCACGTCAAATGTACTTTGATTCTTAATCGTATCAATCAGAAGCGTAGTTGGCGAACATATTAAGTCAATTGTTTAACCTTCATGCTTCTTCTTAGTGTTAAGGGTCCTAAAAGTGGTTTTTGCAAAGAATAACTAATATCCCCCACACTTGGTCTCACATTAGAGAATCAAGATCATTTGATTATGATTCACATCCCATTGGTTCGACTTGCACACAATTTTACTAAAAAATTGTGTCATGATGTTCTCTCCTCTTAGTAGAGCGCATGCATATTATTTAACACCATGCAAGAGTTTTGATCTTCAATGTACTCAACATATTCTGCCAGTGCACACAGAACTGCTTCTAGTTTTAAAAGAAATTGATTACTTACCAGTAATCATCACATAAGTACCTAACTTAAGCTTTGTTACATTATACATGGTGGGTTATGCATAATGATCTCAATAATACGTCTTTATTACACCTAGTAAAGCAACACTTATTCATTTAAGTTTACACGCAGTATTAACTGGCAATCTTAACTTGACATTTTATTCACACCATGAGAGATCTTTCAATTAGCAAAAGAAGTCCAAGGTATTTGCTCATGTGAGTTGGCTTATTTTCGTATTATGTGCTAAACTATACGCAATAGCTTTATGTGTACCGTTTTCTTGTTTCATTAAGTCCCCTTTGACTTAATGTGATATTTGATTTCACCTTGCTAACATATATCAATTTTGATAATGACTATCACCTTAGATGGTCACTTATCTTGAGGTAGTTAGTTTTGAAACTATTACACTAACTTCCTCTTGCACAATGTTGACATGATAGTTCTTTTTTTACTACTCATACTAGGACTATGAATTCTTATTACTTAGCCTCACACTAGGACATAGTCATTACTTAGGTTTCATGACCTATGAACAATTGGATGTAATTAATGCACAAGTCATATATCATAAGCCCATCATTCAATTGTGTTCCAACTTATTTATGAATCATTTAAACACAATTCAATGTCTTATAATTACCTTACATACTGATTTCTCTAGTCCTAACTTATGGATTAGAAGTACTAACCAACTAACAATTACTTAGGATAACACTATTTGGTTTTGGTATGAACAAATCATAGACTTTTAAATAACAAGTCACTCTCTTAGACACAACAAGATTTATTTCATTTATTTATTTGTTTGTTTGAACTACTATTCGATATAAAGTAGGTTACCTAAACATTTTCTTTATTGCTCGGCTATGGATACTAGTCTACTTAAGAAGCTAATCTTGAAGTTAGAATGCCCATAGTTTGACCTTGCCAAAAATATTCTAGGTGTATTGAAGTTACTCTCACAAAGAGAAACAAAAATTCTTTAAAACTATCCTGAAAACTTTATTTTGAAGATGTACTATATAAGCATTTTAACCTTGTCATTTCTAGTTAAGAGTGAATCTCTATACAAATAAAAATCAGAATATACTATTTACCTCTTTGGTGTTTTTGGTATTATCATAACAAATTCGAACATAACTATAGCTCCAAAACTCTCAAGGTTGTATGATATTATCACAATAAATTTGAATATACTAACCAATTCTAAAACTCATGAAGTTTAAACAGTTGTATATTTACTGCCTTGTGTGATGAATAACGGGTTATGAGCCATGTGATAATCATTACTAAGACCTTCCACTGAGATCAAAAAGTTTTTCTTTGCTAAGACCCACTGAGATCAAAAAGTCAGCTCTAAGGTTTAAGACTAGTCTCTTTTGACTAAAATCTTTCAAGGTAAATTTTTCAAACAAGTGGGAGAATTTCAGCTTGTCCCATCTCACATGTTACTCCAATCAATTATCAAACTATATTGACTTTTACCTAGTTGTTTTTTATCCACTCATTTTCAATATATCTATATCTTTTGAGTAGACAAACTAGTAATTTTCACATGAGTACACTTAGTTTGATCCTTCACATTATACCATCTGTAATTTCCATTAATATGAGTAAACCAACTAGTATACAACTTTTTATTTTCTCTGAAGAGATGTCACTTGAAATCTTATTGATTTATCCAAATGATCAATACTGAGACTCCTCGGCTTGTGTGGTCTACAAAAAGGTTCACAAATGGTTCATCCTTTAAAATGGTCTCGTGACTTTTTCTTTTATATTCTCACTAGGATAAAGTTTCAAAATTCTTTGCAAAATCATAAATTATTCAAAATGGCCTCTTGGGTTAAGAACTCCCACTATTAAAAAATGCCTAATGAGATTAAATTCAAATTTAAAAGACTCTACTCAAGTAACAAACTCCTTTCAAGTTAGGATCTGGATCAGCCACACTAGAGGTAGATGAGATAGAAAGTTATGACCTCAAAACAAAGGTGGTCATGGTAGTTAATCATGTCTAAAAATGATGGTCAAAACCCTCTTTTACTCAATCTTTCCTCATCTTCTTTCATATCTCCCACTTAGATGGGAGTAATCTTGAAAGGATGTGGTCCTTAAGGTGATTTACACACTTACTTTCTCATTTTAGTATCCTTTTTAACTAAGAATAAGATTACTATTTCGTTACTCGTACAAAAAATATACCCAAAGTGGGTATATGTCATATAGGCACAACTCAATAACTTGTATAAAAATACTCCTCTTGGTTTCTTAGTCGTCTAAGACTAAGTTTTGAGGATATTGAAAATACATCTCATGATTTGAAATGGTTAAGTCAAACTTATGACTAATCCACTTTTCATAAGAAGTGTAAGCAAAGAAATTTAAGAGAGCATATGTTTAAGAATATGTTGGCTTGTGCCATCACTCATCTCAACATTTTAAGAAAAAACAAAAGTTTCTTCTCTCCACTTCATTATGTAGAGTCCAAATAACCTCTAGAAAGGGGGGATTGAATAGAGGTTATACAAATGACTGGAATTTTAAAATTTTTACAATAATAAATCTGAGAGGAAGAGAAGAGAAGAGAGACACAAGATTTAGAGTGATTCGATGAGCAAAACCTACTCCACTACCTTAGCTTTCACTAAGGATTTTCAACAATCCACTAACTTTTCTTGTTACACTTAATTTCTGGCTCAAGCCACCTTACAAGCAATTTGATTTCTAACTCAAATCAAACCACAAATTCTAATCTAGTTCAATCTAGAAGACTCTTCTAGATGAAGCATAAAGAACACAAGTAAAAGCAAGAGAAAAAACTTGAAAGATAAAGATGAATCCTTTAGAATGCTTGTGTTCACCTCTCTCTTCTGTCCTTGCTTCTATTTATATGTTCTCTTGTGTTTTTTCCCGTTGGTCTTTGTTGTGGTCCATTTTACGTTGCTTTTCGAAGTCAACTCTTGTCCACTGTCAGCTTCACCAATCAACTGGTACATCTGCACTCGAGTATTTTGAACCTTCCAGTTGACTGGTTTGAATTTCAGTCGAGTGCTTTTCATTTTAGTAGCTTTTAGACTTCTCGAGCATCAACCTACAGACGAATGGTCTCATCTCTAGTCGACTAATCTGCCATGTAATACACATTAGTCGACTGAAAGAAACATAAGTCGACTTACCTGCTGCTGAATTCAAATTTCAAATCTCCCAAAAAGTGAGTCTAGATCCGTGATGTCACTCTAAAGATTTGTTCCCCAGTTTTGGAGACAGAGGTCAGAACCAGCTTACTGGTTTTCTTCCTAGTCAACTGGTTTGAGGCTGTGGTCCATAAACTAGCCGTTGCTATCCTCCTTGTTGATTTTCCAGTACACCAGTCGAGTGGTCTCCACACAGGTCTACTGGTACCCTGTAAAAACTTCTTACTTGACTGCTTTCCATTTCACTCAAGTTCTTTCTAACTTAGTCTTTGTCACCAACCCTCAAGTACTCAACTTCCAATATCCAACCTACATACTATGTTTATTAAATTCATAAAGTTTTCAGTCATATCAAAACTTAGGACGGATTTACATTATTAACCACCATTGGTCTAATAATCTCCCCCTTTTTGATTATGACAAAACTTTAGTGAATTTGATTAAAATAGTCTCAAAACCAAGGTGACAAATATGTGATCATGATTTCCCTTGTCAGGTGGTTAGCTTACAAGTTTTAATTGAATTCCTTTTGGGTTTTTCTCCCCCTTAGTCTATACTCCATTAGTTTACGAGTTTTAATAGAATCCTTAGTCTATACTCCATTTATCATAGCTAAAAGTTCATCATTACAACATTTACCATTAACCAAATACATCAATTTATGTCAATATCATCAACTCAACATTCACCAAACTTATCATCAACTCATCCATCATCCAAACCAAGTATAAACTCAAAACACCATTCAATTCAAACTCACATCACTAACTTTCTCTCCCCCTTTTTGTCATAATCAAAATATGGGTAGAAGAAAAACTCATCAATCAATACAATAAAAACTCAAGAACACCATACGACAATAAACAATAACAAATATCCATACATATGCAAATATCCATAGGATCCTACACAAATCATCAACAAAACACAAATACCCAAATACATCAAACATCCAAACATAAGTTCATAAAACATCCAAATAGACAACAACACAAAAAAAAGTAGCCAATGCATATGATGATCATGATGGATTGTGGGTCAAAATGGTGCCAAGCAACACTAAGGATGAGCAACATCATCGAAGCGGCAAGTAAGCTTGTCCCAAATCTTCTCAACAATGGAAGAAACTTGATAACCCATATGACTATGCCTAGCCGAACTCCCCCTAGGAGTAGCATCATGAAAAGCCTCAACTTCCTCGATCGATGTCAAATGAAGTTAATTTGCATGAGGTTCATACATCCACCCTCACTCAACAGTTTTCACCAAACGCATAGTCTTTAGGTTCATCGTTGTAACTCTCCAATTGTAAGAGAAAGGAACAAATGCTTCTCCCTCTAGGTCAATCCAGTTTTCTTTGAGAATCTTGGTAATTATTGCTCCAAAAAGCATCCCCTTTGGCTTAGAGGATCGGTGATAAAGCTTGGCATGGAGGAGTTGTCACTTTCTCTTCATCATACGCAACATCAAATGTGGAAATTTAATCTCTCTCCCCTCCTCAAGATGCCAAATTATCTCCACATCAATACTTGTAATGTGGTTGTTGTTTGCCTTCTTTGGAAAAATATTCTGGTTGATCGCATAGTAAAGCAACCTATAGTGCACCGGCATGTCCATTGCCTCCAAGAGCTTGTCACTAGGAACTACCATCAATTTCCTAAGACGAAGGAAGTCGTCCTCAAGGTTAAAAGTCCACTCTTGCTTTGGTTCCGGTTCCTCATCCGAATCATCTGGATTCCTAGTCCTATCCATGCTCTTATCATCATTGGAACAAGTTGGCCGGAATCCACCTTTCTTCATTCCAAACCAATGACATAAATTATCCTCGGTTATAGTAATCCTCGTGCTCTTCACCCTAGTACTAAGAACTGTACCCCTACTAGCATCACCACTAATCGTAATGTCCATGTTGACATAGAATTCTCTAACTAACTCCTCATAGATGTCATCCTCATAACCCAACACATAAAAAATACCCTTTTCTCTAAAATCTTCAAACAATTCAGCATATGGTGATTTCAAGAGATTTATCTAATGAAACTTCATAGAGGGAATGAGGATTTTTGTGGTAAGTTGTCACACAAAGAGTACGCGTGGTGGTCACATACTGCGCGTGGTCGTAGCGACACCGTGTACTTCACTACCCACTGCGCGTACTCCACGTCATCCGAATTTTTTTTTAATTTAATTTTAAATCATTTTATTTATATATCAACCTTTAATCAACCTTTCATAAACCATAACTATTAACATTTTTAATGTTAATTTTTCGTCGAAAAATATTCAGAATATTACAATTACTCATTAATTTATCTTTATTTTATCCTGGAAATTTTTCCAGGATGTTACATAAGTACCTGAGTGTAAATCTCTTGTCCGGTGTGTGTGAATCGTGAAAGAACTCATTCACATTCCTTAGATTCTCCCCCTTGAGATGAAGTCCCACACATTCTAGTGGGTTATGGACGAGATTTCTTACTGGGTTTCTCTTGTTAAGGTTATTTTTCGGGTTCTCTATGAGCTTTTGCCTTTGTTCTTGCCATTTTTTGAAGATTTGGGAAGTTAGGCTTTGTGGAGGAATGTGGTGATTTGGGGAAATTTGGAGATGTTTAGAAAGGGATTCTACTGAAATAGAAGTGTTTATTTTGTGGGTAAATGGATTTGGAGACTAATTTTAGTGTTCATTTGAAATTTCCAGTTGATTGAAGGAATGATAGGTCGAGTGGAAAAGGTTTGGGTTTTGAAGAATATGAGAGAAATGAGGGTTTATGATGGTTTTATGGTTCTGGACGTGTTGTCAGTCAACTGGTATATACATCAATCGACTGGTGGTCGAGGATTGTACCAGGTATAATCGACTGCAAGTCGACTAGTCTAAATGCTAGTCGACTGGTTTGTGCAAAATCTGATCTGAGGCTTCTGTCTTGTTTGCCACTCAACTAATATTCTTACTAGTCGACTGGTGTATGGTGAAATTTAGTCTCAGAGCTACTGACTTGTTTGCCACTCGACTAATCTCCTTAAACCATTTCAAATCATTGTTTTTCCAAAAAACAAAATCTTGTATAAAACTCGAAAAACAATGTATCTTTCCTAGGGATATCTAATCCCTGCTCTGCTACCACTAAATGTGAGACTCAAAAATTAATTTCATTAACCTTTAAATCCCAAAATTTTAAAACTATTTATTCAACATTTTCAAACATTTCCAATATAACATGGATATAAAAACATAAAAGAGTTATAAACATTTACAATGAATGTAATTAGCATTTATCAAACCAAGTTAACTTCTTTAAAACTCTTTTACAATCAAACAAAACAAAATCGTTAAACTCATTTGCAAAACAATCCATGTTTTTTAATCTTCGTGCTCGAGTCCTCCCCGTAATAATCCTGCTATATCTGCACAACATTTAAAACAACAAGCAGGGGTGAGTATATAGGAATACTCAGTAAGTGTAACCCAAGTTAAGTTTAAATGAAGTGTAAGGGTCTAGTTAGCATGGCTGTGTTGATGAATACGAGGTCGTACTCATCCCTTCATCCCCAAATTGATTTGATTCGTCATCAACTGGCACGAGGTCGTGCTCTTACGAATTTATCCAGATCAATAACTAGCACAAGGACGTGCTCGTAGCAAGAGGACGTGCTACCATTCTATTTTCATAATTTGTTTCGGTTCTTTATGCAAATCACAGCAAACATGTTCTTTAAAACAATATACAT
>CANYCX013180879.1:0-14981 GCA_948193385.1 Breynia disticha f. nivosa | reverse complement strand
GTAATGTTGGAACAACATGTCTGGTAATCATTTTGTTCCAACATAAAATAATGGTGAACATGTGTAGGAAATTAAAAAAAAATTAAAAAAAAGCACATGTAGTGTTCTTCCACATGTTCACTATCTAAACCTTTGGTTTTATCTTAATAAATGGTCCACCCTCCTTTTATGACCGTTGGACATGTGTAGTAAATTAATAATTGGCTTGGCCCATCACTAAGCACGTGTGTAGGAAATTAAAAAAAAATAAAAAAAAGTATAACGGTTGAACCGGCGGTTTAACCGCCGGTTCATGGTTCAGCAAAATGCTGAACCGTAACCGGCCCGCCCAGGGACCGGTTTTGCCCGGTTCCGGGCCGGGCCTGTCCGAGCCCGCGAACCGGCGGGTCCAGCCGGGCCGGTTCCGGTTCGGCCTGCCGGTTCTGGGCCCAAATTTCCACCTCTAATTCCTATCAAACATCTTAATCATCCAAATTGGACATGTTGTCATTTTCTCTATGCTAGTAAATTTGTCTTTTCTTGTTTAGCATGAATGCATCATTTCAACCAAATAAGTCAATCATCACACGAAACACTTTGACTATTACCCTTATAGCATATGTGCAACCCTTGCACGTCTCAACAACAGTTTCTCACATGCTAGCAATTCTAACAATTCATATATAATATACTCATTCTTCTAAATAATCGCTCAATCAACATAGTATATCTGTTAATTATCTTTTTCTTTAGGCGATCATGCATATAACCTTATTTAAGCGAGTCTGGATTACTCACCTGTATTTTTGTATTTTTTAGAGCTCCCCTAGACTCCGTTCCTGGTCCTATTAACCCAATCGACTTCCTATTTAACCATACACATAATTCTCTATGAAAATCAATCCAATAACATATTCATACCCAAAATCCAATGTTTTTTCTTACCATTTTCACCGTGAATTTCTTATATTGACTATACCAATCGATACCATACTCGCTTCTGCAATCGGATGCGTGTTTTAGCTTATTTCCTAGCTTAATCATTTAAATCTCTCTGTTTTTCTCTCAATATCTCTCTCCCTCGCCTTCTGTTTCCTTTTTTTTCCATTTTCTACTCGAAATGCACATATATAAGATGCTGATGGTCAACACGCTCCTCAACACGGGTCGTGCCGGATACAGACTTCCCACCATCTGCTTCAATTTCCAATGTTTTCTGTATGTTTAACAACCCAACACGAACTGTACTTAATTCAACATGTCCTGTGCTGATCCACATGACCTTTTTACTGATTTAATTCCCCAGAATATAGTCATGCTCATATTTAAACTCAGTCGTGCTCCTACTTTCTTAAAAACATGACCACCGTGCTAGACAACACGCCCACCATGTTTTCACCTGAATTCAACATGTATAAAATTTTGCTCTGTTTCATAAACATTTCTACCTGTAATATAACTCCAACATATTTTGAAACAGAATATATTCTTAATTCATATGTTTATCTCATTAATTATAGATTATTAGGAAGAGAATGTTACGCAATTAATCTTGGATTCTCTATATGGGGGTTTGTCCAGTATAACGGGGAAAAGTCTTCTGCCTTCTCACAACATACCTTACTGGTTACTACAACAATGGGCGGACACTTATTTCCCAGATGCCAAAGGGAAAGTTAATAGGCTTCACGATCGAAGGCCAAATATAAGTGTTCTAACTGAGGACTACATTGATTATTTAGCGAATAAGGACGGCAAGTGATCGCAGAGAACAGATGATGATTGGTTCGTCTTCCTCTTAAAACTCCACTTCGGCTTCATCAACCCATTTATTATGAAACAAGAAGACTTTAACTTGGATGTTTGGTTTGCTTTCACAACTCCTCACAAACTTCCAATTCCAAAAATCTCCATTAGCCAATACTACATAGAAGTTGAAGCATATGCCCCACACTTTAACAGTTAACAACTCTGATTCTCGCAGGGTATACCTTATCCTTTGACTTACCATGCGAATCAGCCTTTGGAAAAATGTGTGGGTTATGATTTTGCTCCTTACTGGCTAGAGAAAATAAAATAGTACGACTATTATCCTAGGAAATTTTCTACCAACTTAACCGCCTGTCTACGGGAAAACCCAGGTTCGCTCAATGGTGGGCAAAGTACTGGCATTCTCAATACTCTAAAGGTAAAAATTCCTTACCCTCTTTTGTCTCATCGCCCGAGTAGCTTGGCTTTCTCTTATATAATCAAAATTCATTTCTTACCTCACCTTTTTAGTTAGGTGCAACCAAATTTCTTGGGATCTCCCACAATTTTTCCTAGTGGCAAGGGAAGAACACAATAGGACGAAGATTTATGGAGACACCACAAAGGCACCCGCTAAGCGAAAGGAGACTTCATCTTCTCCTGAGCCCAAAAAGAAAAAAATTAAAAAGGCAAGCGACGCTTCATCCAAACCTTTTGAACATCCCAAGAGGAGAAGACTTATTAAGTTGAGCGAAGCCATGCCTGTTCCATCTTTAGAATCTTCTCTAATTTCTTTTGCCGAAGAACCCAAAGAAGTAATAATTTAAGAGAGTGGACCAAACTCTCCTAAGGTGACCAAGCAGAGACTAAAGAAACTTTTCCCAAGGGTAACGACCAAGTGCCTAAGAACACCCATCTTCGCCACCTACAACGAGTGTTGTAGAACTCCTAGTTCAAATCCACGTGTATATGCGATATTTTGACAGTCAACATGTGTACCCGCTCGATTGTAGAGCTAAATACAAATCTTCGATAGTGAAATCCTTGTATGTGGAATTCCTAAGGCGCTGGAAAGAAGAATCCAACTTTGATTTGGGCATCGCTCTATTTTTTAGCACCATAAACAGGCTACCATATCATGCATATGCTTCTGCTACAGGACCTCGCGATAAAGGGCAGTGAAACATTGTTGGCAAATATGTGAAGACACCTATTGAGGATCCCTTCCTCGCAGAATCTGTAAGTCTCCCATTATCTTACATTCTTATATTTTACTTTTACTTCCACTAATGGAATTTGTTTACTTCTTCCAGTTGGCTATTTCCAAGCTAGAATATCGTTGTGTTAAAGTTCGAGGTCTTGGGAGAGTTTTTCCCCATTGATGGAGGCAAGTGAGAGCGAGATGATTGCTCGTGTTGCCCACGTTGAGACTGCCTCTATCTCAGTGGAACCACTTAAAGTTGGCAAACTCGAAGCTGAGACAATAGTGATTCTCAATGAAAAGGAGGATGACACGATAGAGACTCACCTTGGTGAAGCTGTAGAGACCCCATAATATTTTTTGGTCAATAGATGAGCCTATAAAGAGTGGACAAGAGTTTCCCTTACGCGATGTGGTTCAGATAGCCACTACTCACCTGGAGGCGAGTCTGACTGAACCCTCTCCTCCTCATGACACTCACATTGCTCCGGTCACAACCGATACTTTTCCTCCTTTGCCAGCAGCTATCGCCATCGATTCACCAAGAGTCGTCGCACCAACACCGCTTCCTCCGTCTCCTGCCAATGTTCCTTCTTCACCAAAGGAAACTGGAACAGGAAGCTCACTCTTAACCCTGCTCCCATCCATATCACATTAAGTTTTGACGGTTCCTCGTTCTCCATCTCTAGAAGCAAGACCCAGTTCGGGTCTAAAGTGAAATTTTTTGGATTCCTTTGATGGGATTCAATCATTTTCCTTAGGACGGGTATCTCTTCCCACTAATACTCATGTTTCCTTTTTCATCTTATACTACCATACTCACCCTCTTTCCATGTTCCTACAGTTCCCATCACCTGTCCTCCAACAACAATCTAAGAACCTCCTATAGGCTCTTTCTCTCCTTTGTCAGCCTCTTTTGCCAACTACATACAAGATATGCTCGCTTTTACGCCTGATGTTAAACAGTTCATATCACACTTCACGAATCTCAACACATGGTGTCTAAACTTATAATTGAAGCTTCAATTAGATATCCCTCCGCATGTCGCGATGCATTTGGATATCTTGAGCGATTGTTGGCAACATGCCAACTAAATGTGCGATTAAGACTACCGCGTGGGTTTCCCTGACGAACTTCATTTCATGGCACCCCCAACATGGACCATCAAACCAAGAGATAAAGAGAAGCTACAATAGAGCCTCGCTTTGGTAGAAGAGAAGATCCAAATGTTGGAGCATCAACTTGCTGAGGCAAAATAAGAGGCCATCACCTTAAGGAATGGACTATCGTCTATGGAGTGGGAAGACCAGGAAGCTGAACACATTGAACGAATCATCTTAGTCATAACATTAGCTTTTGCACTAGTAGTTTATATGGTTACGCTTTAGAGAGGATTTTAGAATGGTGTAATATTCGCACCAAGGGGTGACTTGCTTGTAATATGTAAACATTTTGAACTCTGAATAAAGCCTAATCATTTACTTTATTATCTTTTCCTTATATTGATCAATATTTGATTGTTTGAATAATGTCCATAATTCAGGGAATTTATGCTGCAATGCTATTTTGTTCACTTCCCAAATTAAAGACACATATTTCTTTAGGTACCTCCTATTTATTCTAAATGGACTTTCCTAGTTAGAAGACCATTTTCCAAACGAATAATCTTTTTACCTAAAGGAAAAATAATCTTGCATACTAATTATCCAACTTGGAAACTTCAAACTTTCACATGTTGATTATAAGCTCTCGTCACATTTTCTTTTTGTACATTTAACGAATCTAAGGCCTTTAGGCGAGTATCATCTAATGCCTTTAATTTTGTCATAATGACATCATTGTAATCTAAACTTATGAAGTCATTTTACCTAGCCACTCGCAATGACTTAGCAACTACTTCAAAAGGTAGCACTACGTGATGCCCATATACGAAGTGATATGGACTCGCTCGCATGCTATTCTTAAAACCAACTCAATGTGCCCATGACATTTGCTGTAATAAATTAGTCCAATCTTTTGGATTTTCTTAAATTAACTTCTAAATATTTCCCTTAAGTATCTTATTTGTTGATTCAGCTTGTCCATTCGCTTGAGCATAATAAAGTGTTGAGTTGACTATATCAAAATTCGTAAAGTTTTTCATTTCTTCATCATTAAAGACTGCTTCTTGGTCAACTGTTATAGATAGGGAACTCCGAATCTATAAATAATATGCTCTTTGACAAATCGTATAACTCCATTTTGAGTCATAGTTATCATAGGCACAACCTTTACCCACTTGGTGAATCAATCTGTTGCGGCCAGTATATATGAGAATCCTCCTTTTCCTAAATGATTTATCTCATCGATTGCATCCATCGTCCATCCTCTAAAAGGCCAAGGTTTTATTATCGACTGTAATTTTATTGCTGGCACACGAATAACTACTCCGTGTCTTTGACACTATTTGCACCCCTTTTCCATGGCTATGTAGTCTTTTCACAGAGATGGCCAAAAAAAAGAACCTATGTCTCCTAATTAACCAAGACATTTGTTCTTCTGCCTGGTGCAAGCCATACAGTCCATGGTGTGATTCTGCCATTATTCGCATGGCTTCATCCACATTAACGCAACGCGATAGTAATCCATCTCCACCTTTTCGAAATAACTCATCATTAACCAAGGTATAGTGGTTGAAATTATAAGCGGCTTTCTCTCAACCAACGACGGGTTAACTAAAGAAAATTTGATCTCATCTCACCAGTCTGCTTCTTGGGAAATGATAAAAATAATGTTAATCATCTGAAATTTGGGACTTGCATTATTTTTTATTTGGGGACTTGCACTATTTTTGATTACGGTCAGTCCATAATTAAATCAAATGAAACTTTTAAATGAGTTGCTAACTGAGCCAATTCAATTAGTAACTACGTTTTTTACGTGAGGGACATGTTGAACTTTCCAGACCTCTAAGTACTTCAATAAATGAAATACTTGTGCCCTAGACTTTTCTAAGACTGGGTCTAAACATCTTGCTTGCCCAGTTATTTAGTTTATCACTAAATTTGAATCGCCAAATATTTCAAAACATGGTGCTCCCAACTTTTGCGCTAGTTTGAGGCCCATGACCAAGGCTTCATACTTAGAGTACAACTTTTGCTAAGTCTACGAACGACATACACTATGGCCCATCCTAGGATTAATAAGTATATACCTATACCTTAAAATGATTTGGTACATGAGCCATCAAAAAACAACTACCATGTGGTTAGCCAAAAAGTTACTTCCTTCGAAGTTTGTTGGATGGTTAGCCAAAAAGTTAGCTAATGCTTGCCCTTTAACATATTTTTTAGGGACATAGATCAAGTCATATTGAACCAGCAAAAGACTCCACTTACTAATTTTCCCTTTTAATAATGGACTTGATAAAATAAATTTAAGCCCACCAGTCGGAGCAATAATAAAAATTGTGTAGACAAGAAAACAATGGCATAATTTTATTAAAGCAAACTACAAGGACAAACATAGTTTTTCTATGTACAAATATTTACATTCCAATAGAAAATTTCCATTTCTTGTCCATTGACATCTTGCGCGAGCATGCTCTCAATCGAGTCTTGCGTTGCAGCCACATACAACTTTAAAGGTTTCCCAACTTCTGGTAACACCAAAAGAAGGAGCTTGGAAAAATAATCTTTGAGGCATCAAAAGCTCTTTAATGCTTTCTCGTCTAAAAGAAACCCTCAAATGCTTTTAGCTTGAGTAGTAGCAAAAAAGCTCGCATCCTTCCTATAGCATTAGAAATAAACCTTCTTAAGTAAATTACGTGGCCTAAGAAACTTTGCAACTCTTGCTGAGTCTTAGGGGGCTGCATAGCGATTATGACTTTTGCCTTTGTTAGTATCAATCTCTATGCCTTTTCTATGAGTCAAGAACCCTAATAATTGACCAGAAGATACCCCGAAAGTATACTTTAATGGATTTAATTCCAATTCATGATGTTTTATTCGAGCAAAGGACTGAGCAAGGTCATTTATGTGACTTTCATTTGACATTGACTTAACAATAATGTCATCAATATATGCTTCCACAATATGTTCATAAAGACAGTAACTAAAGACCCATTCTTTAAGTCGAGCCTGCATTCTTTAAGTCGAAGGGCATAACAACCCATTGAAAGTAACGAAACATCCAAGGCATATAAAGATAGTTTTATACATATCCTTCTTTGCCATATAAATTTGATTGTACCCTGAATACCCATCCATGAAAGAAAAGACATTGTACCCAATAATATTATCAATCAACATATCAGCTATAGGCGTAGGATATTCATCCTTTGCCATGTTTTTGTTTGGATCTCTAAAATCTATACACATGCAAATCTTTCCAATTTGTTCTTAACTGGAACAATTTTAGAAATCCAACTGATATACCTGGATGCGCGAATGAAGCCTGCTTTCAAAAGCTTTTGGATTTCTTGTTGCAATAAGTCCATAATCTCCCCAATCATTTGGTGAGGTGATTGCATGACTGGCTTATAGCCAGGCTTGGTAAGCAACTTGTATTCCACTAGCTTTCTATCTAAGCCTAGCATCTTATGATAATCCCATGCGAAGCAGTCTCAATTTTTCCTTAATAACTCGATCAAATCTTCTTTGAACGTGTCTTCCAGCACCCCACTAATCCATGTGACTCGAGGTTCCTCCCTTGTGCCTAGGCTCACCTCAAGCAGTATATCTTTCGCTTATTGTGGTGTTGCTTCAGCTGTAGATGACAACTCCAGTGGTACAAATCCATCTCCTCTCGAGATTTCTTCTTCTCCAATGTAACCTAACGCAAAAATACAAAGATCTCCATTAAGTTGCATTTATAATTCTCTCTCCTCAAATTCTTGTGCATGAAGTCCTTATTTCAAGGGCCCATAGGTCCTTGTGCGAGCCCTGATGTAACTAAACATCTTTGGGGTTAGATGGTAGAGACTCCTCTCCCTTCGTGATCTTAGAGTCCTCATATTCCCATTTCTCATCAAACTCATGGTAGGACAGTCTTCCTCCGACCTGTTATGCTCCTCACTGTAGTCTTCTCCTCTTTTTTCTCTACTTGAGCAAAATCTGTAGCCAAATTTTTCTAGTAGGGACCATCTCGTTCCCTAAAATAACAATATACAGGAAATAATTTTCAGTATACTTAACATCAGGATCAATATGCACTATCTTAATACCACTTCTATTATAAAATGTAAGTCTTTAATGTAAAGTAGATGGCACACACTTATTACACTGTATCCAATCTTCTCCCAACAATACATTAAATGATGGGTTTGAAATATTCACCATCTAGAAAAGCTAAGTTAGATACTTTTGTTCTTACTTTTATTGGCATTGTAATAATGTCATGATTTGCATAGAACTACCTTAAAAGCAGCCAAATACATTAGAATTACACAAAATGAAGTCTCACTTGGTCTTGTTCAATATGCTCAACATTTTGGATGGAAGCAGACTTACAGCTACTCCTCCATCTACTAAGATTCGCCTAATCAACACACCATTTATTTTAGCTTTGATATGCAAAGGCTATAAATCCAACTTCATTCAAATTCAAACATTCAAATTTAATAAACTTACTTGCTAATTTCCTTTTGGTTTTGGCGTTGTCTTTTCAGTAAGCGCGATGAATGTTGTATCAACTTTCACAGCCATTGTAGTATAATCCTGCACATCCTTAAGTCGATCCTCTCATGCTCCTTCCTTTGATTTGTATGTCGTGAGAAAGGGTCAACACCATATTATAGTATGAGGGTTTCACAAACCACATAGGAGGGAAATCTCTAAACTAGATCACGTTGTATGCCTCCTCATTAATGGAGAAGTTAGTATTGTAGGAAGAATCCTCATTTCTTTCCTTTGCTACTAACTCTTTCTCCTAACCTTTTATCGAGTAGACGTCCTTCATTTCCTTCCTGTGACTTTGAATAGGCAAAATTGGTATGTCCATCATATTAAGCTCTTTAACAACTTCCTTTGTCGTTGGTCTATCTTGAGATGTCAAGTCCACCTTGACTCGCGGAGTGAACCGAGGTAGGCCTTTGTACTTTATTTGAGCAAACTTTCTCGCTCTTCTGTTTGCTCTGCATCTTTACCACTTGCTCATATGCTCTTGTGCCGATATGGTAGTCGCTGCTTTCTAAACCCCTACTTAAGCCTGTTTTGCCTTCATGAACTTAGGCTTCTCCTTGAATCTGGCTTGAGTCTGAGCAACCATTATGGTTTGCTTCCCAGTTGGCTGGAAGGGTCCATAGTCAAAATGATGCCTATTAAGTATTAAGGCCTCACAAAGTAGAAGGATTAATCATCTTGTAATGAGCAGACCTCCTAATGACACTTGAGCAATTCTGACAATTGTATCACTGACAGAAGTTCCTTCTGTCAGATTCCACCTTATGGATCTCCCTCGAGTGAATGCAGCTTGCATCCATTCATTTTCTCTCGCGAGCATCATCTGTCCTTGAGCAACCTCTTAATCCTTCTCAACGCACCTCTTCTCTATCTCTTGGGCACGATAATTCTCAAAATGCATATGGGACAAAGATCCCTTGATTAAAGGATTATGGTAAGAATATTTCACCTTGAAACCTTCTGCACCAAGGGATTTTAAAGAGCCACCTCTTCACGGTTGGATAGGTCATACTAACTATAGTACATGTGTTCTAGTAGAAATTCTTTAAAACGAGCATAGTTGTATGTGGTATAAAGATCAGTTAAGTGCCACCTGCACTTATGGCTGATCTCTTTAGCAGAGGCTAGCCACCTTAGCACTCCTATTTGATTCAAGCGATCAAACACTTTGTTTTCCAAGACTGTCTCCTTGCTGACAGAGTGGGCAGGCTGTAAATAGAACTTTTTATTAACGTACACTTTGAATCAATAAATGAATTTTTATCTATCTCTATAATTTCACTAGAATAAAAAAAATTTATTTCTTTAGATTCAACTAAGTCTTGAATTTTGTTGCAAAACTCCACACAATTTTTAGTTGAATGAGTATAGGATGCATGCCATTTGAAGAACTTGTTGCTCTTTTATTCTTTTAAAGATGGCATTTTATGTTCGCCTTTTAAGACTATCCTTTTATTGGCTAATGACCAATCAAACAAAGAATCTGTCATATATAGTTCAAAAGAGTATTTCTATTTTTCCTTAGATTTGGCTCCTTTAAGAGCTTGTGTATTTTTCTTCACCAAAGGCTCACACACAAATGGTTTTCCTTTAACAAACTTCGTGATGTTGACCTCCATATCTTCATTCGCAAGATCTACTATGTGATGAATTTCTTGAGTATAATTCCCCATAGACATAGCTTTGCAAACATTCTCTTGCTTGAGAATATTCCAAAAAACGTGAAGCGAACTCGGTAAGTTCATAAAGGTCTTGAAATTTTAGGCCTTTAAACTTTTTCCTAAGTTCAAAATCTAGATCAACCTAAGCGGATCGCAAAAGTTCACTTTTCAGTAAATTGACTTGGCATTTGATCCTTGCTTGTCTAAAAAAAATTCTGCAGCAGACTCACCAGGCTGTTGTTTTAATCGCACGAGATCTGGTATAGACGTACCAAGATCTCCTCATGGGAATTGAGCTTGAATAATGCTCTGCATATCCCACCACAAAAATACAGAGTTTGGTTGGAGATTAATATACCAATTAAAGGCTATTTGATCAGAGAACTTAGGAATAACTTAAGTTTCAAGATATCATCTTCTGAAACCTCTCAACATTGAAAAGTGAATCAAGCCACATGCTCGATCGCTGATATTTTTCCCATTGCCAGAAAATAAGATGCACTCATGCATTTTGTATCTGCGAGGGAATGGATAATCCCTGCTGATGTAATCAAGGTACGGCTTCCTTTATACCAGACGATTAATCCAAACTGAGGTCCATACATTCGCTCAATCATGTTGGCCAATTGTTTCAGGGTCACCTCAGCGATCCCTTGGTTCCTGCCACCATGATTAATCCAAGGGTTAGTATTCGCTGTAGTTGGTGGATTCGCACCAACCCTTTGGGCATTGATACCAGTCCTAAAGAAAGGGTTTGCATAAGGCACACCTACATGGTTTGCATGAGCGTATGATGGAGGGATATGATTCTGGTTCTCAGTCGTAGGGACTTGAGTAGAAATTGTAGGTCCTTGAAACACTGGGTTAGGAACATGCACCATTTGTGAAGTGGGCAAAGGAGGTGGTGAAAATCCCTAAGGATTAAACCCCCTTTGAACATTAATGTTCAAAAATTAGAAGTTCCAACATTGGTCACTGCTAGAGGATATCCCAAAGGTGGATTTGTTTCAATTGGATTTGCCCTAGGAGCATTAATAGATGTTCCCGCTTCATAAGCCTTATTATTATATACACTAGTATATTCAGCAATGCTTTGTAATCTATGTGGAGAAGCAAAAGAAATCACCACTCTGGAGACAAAATGTGAGAGATCCTCGCTCACATATTTTCCTTTTTCTACTAGGTTGTCGAGTAACAGTTCTAGTTCTTTGACGGTTTGTTTAGACGAAGGTCCTTACGATTCATGAACTAAATGGTTCAAGTCACTTATGACTCTATCCCCATTCCTTTGGTTAGAAATATGCAAATCATAGACCTTTTTTGTACATGTCATCTAACGCTTTGTGCATAGAATTACTGCTGTTTAAATTTTATTCTATTTGAATAGTGTTCATCTCCCTAATTAGGCCTTTGGTGTAAAGAAGTATATTGTTCTCCATTTTCTAGAAAGATTCGGACATTTCCTCTTTGTGTTTTGGAAATTTCCTTCCAAAGATCTCCTCCACTTGTGAGAGAAGTCTTCAGAATGTGACCAAGACCTAGTAATTTGAGATTGAATCTCATCTAATTAACACTTAAGCAACTCTTTTTTCAGTTTAGCGTTCTTTTCAATTTCAGTCATCTTCGCTTCATAGTATTCATGTGCAAGAATACTCGAAGAAGATGAAGATTTTGACTTCAAATTTCTAGAAGAATGACTTTCTCCATCAAGATTTCTGGGTTCACCAGAATCCGTCAGGCTCTCATGGTCATCCAATGCATTACTGCGAGTAATACATTTAGCCATTTTCCATAGAAAATTTCAAATAAAACTCCCACTGTGGTTGCCAATCTGTTGGTCGCCTCGAGCAATGGTTTGCTAGCATTAGGAACTCGCTTTAGAACCAAACACCGCGCGCGAGCAAGAACTATTAGCACATGGGTTTGTTTCGCCTAAAATGCTTAGGACTTTGGACGTGTGGATGATACTACATTAAGGGTTAAACTAAATTAAGTTGCACTACTCCTAAGTACAAAAAGCAGTAAATAAATGTAAACTGCAAGAAAATAAATGACAAGAAATTAAATTGCATTAAATTGTAGACTACAATTACAATAAACTACTTAAAAAGGACGCCTCAAAGGATGACTGACTTTCCATTTTACAAGTGATCCCTTCAGCACCTTTTTAGTAAGAAGATTAAGATCTATGCTAAGAAAATTAAAGAAAATGGAAAAGACTGAGAGTGAGGATTCAAGGTGTGTCGTGTCTCTTTATTCGAAAAATCTTCTCTTATATAGGCCCATATTATAGTTATCCCATGATTTGAGCGGTTGCAACTTCCACTTCCTTAGGGCCACGTTCATCAACACAAAAACTGTTGTGATGAATATGTGAGTGATGCATAGAGAATCGGTTGCTTATTTAAAATCGTCTCAATCTCTCAAATAACTACTTGCACCTTCTCATTTTCTCACACAACCATCCTTCCAGATCCACATCAAACGGTCACTAGCGAGCGTTGATTTTGCGAACACCTTTCACCTTTGTGCCTTTAGGTCTTAGTTTGCTTTTATTTTATGTTTGCGAATCACCAAAGATTGTTGCAACAGTCTTCTTCACTAGATATTTGCTGTCATCCGTTTTATCGTCCCATGAATCGGATCTTTGCCCTGTCACACGGTTATCAGAATATCAATGAACCCCTTTATTCGTTTTGAGCCAAAATAACAGAGTTTCTCTGCCATTTGCTTCCATATCCATACACATCCATTTACTAACCTCTGAGGATAACTCTTAGGGACTAATTGGAAACCAAAAGAAGTGAGCTATCTTCAGGTTTTTACTACTTCTAATGTGTAATTTAGTCAAGTACTGAAACTGTTCTTACAAAGGCAATGTAGGTTGCAATGTTTTCCTTCTGGCATTGTGCCATTATGCTCTTAATTACCATACAAAAAATCCAGATAATTATGCATTCTATATAGTTATTAGATTTCAATTACCAGAATGCCTATCTATCTTTGTTCATTTCTGTTATTGCTAATTTTTAGTTCTTTAATTGTGGGAATTCCCAATTTTAATTGTACAAATGTCAATCTCCATATATGAACAATAATGAACATTATAAACATATATGCTTTCTATAGATTGTGTCATTAGAATCTCCTAATTTTTAGCAAGTGATTAGTTTCCTATTTGAACTGTATATACCAATTTTTTATCAATTAGATATGATCGTCAATTATAAACATATATAAACAATAATGAACACTATAAATAACTATTCTTTTTACAAAAGAGACAAAACCGTTTTCAACTGTCATTCATTAAAAGACTTGTCTTTCTTAAATCCTAATTTGACGGATTTTAATGTTGATATATTTTCTTTCTGAGCAAATCTCTTTATCATCGATTTAACTTCCCTTCTCTCACATCCCAAATAAAATTTATTCTTTTTTTTATTTGTATTTGTTAACGTTAATGATGTATGAATATTAGTTTTTTATTGTTCATATTTGTTATTCATTTAATAATATTGTAGATATTTTTAAGTTTTTGTTTTGAGAATTGTTTTCTAGTATACAAGAGTTTGTTTGTTCTTTTTTGTTGATTTTTGTTTAGTTACTGTGGGGAATGTAGACATGAATGTTGCATGTTTTCATCGCATGAAAATAATTTTAAAAATAACATAAAATAACAAAAATAAACATTTATGAACATATATATATATATATTCTCTTCCCCTTACTGTTTAAATTTACATGTACTTTTATTGAACAAAAAAAAACAAAAATGAACTTTGTGCTTCGTGACAAAATATGTTAACATTTGTTAGAACATTGTATTTGTATTTATGTTGATTTCTGCAATGTTCATATTTCTGTAATGGGTTGTTAAAAAAATTTTGAATTTTTTAAGCAATCAACATATTGAAGCAACATTACCTTGATTTTAGGATTAGATATGACAATTTTTTAAAATCAAGTGACAGTTACATATTTGAATTATTTCAAATAATGGAAATTATTTAAAAAATCAGCTAAATTTTATTTTTGTGACTGCAAAATCAAAATTGGGCATTTTCATAATTGTGTATTAAGATTCTAGCATTCCTGAAAATATGACAATATATATAAGCATTTTTAATTATAAAAATGTAAAAAGTGACATCTCTATAATTTTCCTCAAAGAATCTCATCTTTTCATCGGACGATCATACAAAACTCACACACAGATATGCTCAGTGACGGATCCAGAATTTTAGCTAAAGGGGAGCAGAATTAAAATAAAAAAAATTCTCATTCATATAAAAAAATAAACTAGTGCAAAGTATATTGTTTAATTTAATTTAACATTGTAAATACATTCATACATCATATAATCATGTTCATTAACCAACAACGCTTTTACTACTAGAACCAAGACTCGATAGTTGATTTCGGTGAAACATTTCCTACAAAATTTTTTAATTAAAGTTAAACACTATAATTAAAATTAAACATTTCCCACTTCGCTCAACATTCACATTGTCGGCAGGATTCAAAATTTGTGGAATTGGACTTGAGACACTAGATGAATCTGCAACACTTTTTTGTTTTTAGAAAAATAATGAAACATTTCCTAAATTTTTTTTAATTAAACGCTATAATTAATAAATTCATACAATTAAGTTCATCAAATTAAAGCTAATTAATAAGTCATAACCAATGAACAATAAGCTCACTAAAAAAGACTAATTATCTATCCT
>CANYCX013180110.1:0-27072 GCA_948193385.1 Breynia disticha f. nivosa | reverse complement strand
CCTTGTTTGGATAAAACTACGTAAAGAGTAAACAAGTGTAGGTGAGGGTAGCTCTTACCCCTCCTTACCCCTCAAAACACTTATTTTATTTACACCCCAATTTGGAGTGTAAGCTAGGTTAATAAAATTTAAACACTTCAGTATCTGTTACTATCCTCATTATAATTATTTAATCCTAAAGTACCCTCTTATTTTTATAACCTAAACAACATCTCATATAGCAAACACTCACGTATAAGTGTTAGATCTGGGCTGCCACTTTTACTAAGGTAAGTCAAGAATTTTGTCATCTTTTTTTGAATACAATAGTTATCCTAATAATATGTGGTTTAGTTGTTTGTATTTGTTAGTTTCCGAAATTGAAGATGAAGTGAAATATCATAAAGCAACTCGTGACAATGGTCTTGTCAACTTTTTATAGTCTTGAAGATGCAGTGAATGTGAAATATCAACAGCTTCACAACACAAGTGTCCTCACAAGTTTACCATTTCATAATTGCAATCCCATATTTTGGGCATTAAGAATGTTAGAAAGCTGAGATTAAATAGTAGCACGATTGTGTCACAAGAATATCTTAGTATTTTGATGTTTAAAATTTAGTTCCCCTTCCATTAGTTACACTTCTTATTTTTTTGTATTTTCCAAACAAGTATAAGTGTTAGATCTACCTTCTCATTCCCTTCTTCTTCCTTACCTTCCTTTCCCCTTCCATTAATTACACTTACTTACACCCCATCCAAATAAACTGTTACTTCGAATGAGGAAGACAAAGGAGATGGATTTCCTTCATTTCAAATATAATCTCAAAAGAGAAGTGAAATGATAGCAAGTTTGATTCATGTCATCTGTGATCTTCCTCTCTACCAATATATATCACTTCTCTTCTCGCAGCAGCTCTATACCGTATCTCTGCCACTGCCTCCTTCCCAAGGAAAATCGAATCCTCCCTTCTCCACTCTCCTGTCTTTACACGCGCCATTTCCTTTCACCGTTCCGGTACACTGCCTGTAAGTCGTCAATATGATCTTAATTTTCAAAACAATTCATTGAAGAAGGAAGTTTTGTAATAATTAAAAGGGTTAAACATGTTGTCATCAACGAGTTATATGCATATCCATTTAGCGGTCTTCGTTTTTTTAAACTTTAATTTAAGTTATGATACTTTTGAGTAAAATAACAAAGTTGTTATTACCTGTTTTTTAAACGGGTAAAACACGTTGTCATCTTTGAATTATACAAACACCTGTTTAGCATTGATGTGTTTTTTATCAAATTGTTGCAGTGTTTAACTTTTGAAACATAAGTTCAAGTTGTAATTTTTATTAAAATGACTAAGTTTTTAGCTCGTGGTTAGTTTGTTTCCTTCTATTCTCAAAAAACAATATTTGCTTGAGCTATCCTTACCTCATCAAATGTTCATTCAACCATTTTTTACTTTAGTTTTTCCAAATTCTTCACATTCTAGTAGTAAAATTGCAAAAAAAATCGATTGCAATTTAAGAATCCTAAATATTTATGAACCGATGTCATGAATACAAAATTGACCAATAAGACAACTTCCCAAACTAAGAATCCCTAATCACTGATTAAAAGAAAAAAGGATTTATTACTCATGATTATAAATGAATAACACTAATGTAGTTAATGGGGTATTGTTACTAGATGAAGAATTAGATTCTATCGTATTGATTGATATTATATCTATTTGTTATAAATATTTTTTGTTTTCACGTTGTTATTATAAAATGAAGATGCTCAAAGTGGTTAAAAAAGCTCATTCCAGACTCATTTTATTGAAAAATTATAGAGAAAGCAAGAATGATTGAGTGCATCTAAAGAGTCCATTTGCAACTTCCTATTTTAAATATATCATGCGACAAATAATTAATTTTATAGTTTTTTTATGTTTATTATATGGTAAACATTAATTTTCACTAACAATATGCTATTGGAAGACATGTAAATTATTGGGAAAAACTAGGGAAAGGAAAACAAAATTATTATTTACGATACAACAGTCATTAAAAACAATTTTTTTTGAAAATGGATGTCACGTCAGCAAATATAATGAAAATCATAAGTTAGACTAACATTTTAAGATTAACGTTTTAAAAACCTGAGAACCACGACAATTTAATAAAAAAAAAGGAAAACCGCTAAACAAATATTTGTATAACTCAAGAATAGAACTGTATTTTACCCTAATTGAAAATAACCGATGAGTTTAAAAAAATATGACTAATTTAGGAACTAATTTCATGTTCTATTAGTTGAATTTTATTTTAATATAGTATAAAACCTAATATAAATTATTAATACATATATAGTCATAAAAAATAAAAAATTACATATATTAAATTAAAAACATGCACAATTATTTTTTTCTATCAACCGAAGGATCATATTTTCTTAGTCCTAGCACAATCTTAACTTTTTAAAAGAAATTAAAAGGATATTACAAAAAAAAAATCGACCCGACTAAACTGAACTCAAACAATTGGTCGAATTGGCTCAACGCACCAGAGTCAATTCAGTTTTATTTTGGTATGTTTAACCCGCTGGGTAGCGATTGAGTTGCTTTTAGAGGTTTTAAAACCTAGAACGATTTGCTCAATACTCAACTACTGTAATTATTATTTTCTTATTTTTAGCTTAGATTTATTATTTTTGAATTGGAAATTCTATTTCTAGTTTTAGTCTTTGATTTTCTTTGAACTACCTTTGTTTTAGACTCATTTTTTAAATCGATTTTTGAAATGGAAATTCTATTATTTTTGAATTGGAAATTCTATTTCCAACTCGGATCCAATTCGATTTTTTAAATTGTTCATAATTGCAGAATACAATCACTAAAGGCAAAAAAAAAAAAAATGCTTAGTGAAGTGATTAATTATGCTGAATCAATTCGAATGGTATCTTTTCTTTCACTATGCTGCGTGAAGAATCATTATTTACCAGGACATCCCTCAAGTTTGTTATAATCTCTAGTTATGTCCCTATATTTTATAAAATCTCCTACAATAGGTTATCCCCCTTCTCGCCAACAAAACTACTTTTTTTTTTTAATTCATGTTTATATTTTTTAGGTTGCAAAATTTTAGAAGAGGGTTAAGTCCACGAACCAAAGATTGAGAGTTTTTAGGAGACCTGATGAACCAGTATGTCAAAGTTCGTATGTCTTCTCTAGCGTCGTTAAGGAGTTAGAGGTCGAACCTCGTACCCTCAGTTTGCTGGTTGACCTCCTTTACTGTTGAACGCACAGACAAAAGTTTAATTTATGTTTATATCCTCTTCAATTTCTTCATTACTTGAAAGTGATATTTTAACTATAGTAATTACATTTTTTTGTTGTCATTTTTATATTTTGAAAAATAAAATTATCACATAATAACACTTATTAAAATCGAAGAAACAAAGTAAAACATACAAATGATGTCTATACTTATTTTTTTCTTACCATATGTATTTATTAACTTTTTTTTTATGAAATAAACAAGAGAGACATCTACAACATTGTCATGGAAGAATCTTAGATTTTTTTAATTTTTATATTAGATTTCTTCCATAAATATAATAAACTCTTTCTTTATTTAATAAATTCCTAATTTTGGCACCAATTATAGAAATTGTACATCAAAAAGGTTATAAGAGATTTCTTAAAATACAAGAGTGTAATAGAATATCACACAAAACTTGATGGACTTGGAAATAATTTTCCAAAAATATATAAACCAAGAGCCGGACAAACAATTTCCGTTATGAATGAAGAGAATAACATCATCTTCAACAATAGCCTTACTCCAGTGCTACAACTCCAATAAATTTTCATTTCCCAAATTTGCCCCTCACATCCACTCTTTACTGGCAGCTAGGGTTTTACCTCCAAATCCAAGTCTCTCGAATCTGTTAAGAAAAACCGCCTCTCTCTCCTTCTCTTCCGCAACGATGCCGGGAGTGGAATCGCAAGAGACGGTGGTGGAGTGGCCGGCAAAGAAAGTTCGTGACACTTTCTTTGGTTTCTTCGAAGAGAAGAATCATGTGAATTGGAAATCGAGTCCTGTTGTTCCTGTTAATGACCCTACTCTTTTGTTTGCTAATGCTGGTATTGTGTTTTCTTAATTTTTTTTTGTTTCTTTATAATTATTGTTTTGATTTGAATTTAAGCTCGTTGTTATTGTTTTTGTTGTAAATTAGTACTGCTCTCAGTCTTAGGACATGTTTATACCTTAATTTGAAGATTAAGAAGATATAAAGTATGTGTTTATATTAGATGTTGTATTATTATTACTATTATTATTTGATTTGCTCTTGTTGTTGCAGCTTTCTAATTTAGACTCTTTTTTGGCTCTTATAAGATGTATTTATGTTGAATGTTATTAACTTTTTTGTTAGTCAGTGATTTCAATCGTAATATACTTCCAAAATAAGGAGTATTTGGCTCCGAAATGGTGTTAAAACTTTACGCGGCATGTTCATATGATTTGCACTAGAAGAAGAGAAATTAATTTAGCAGTCATTTTTATGGTATATTGTCTTTACTACCATTTTGTGGTTTTAGGCTTCTTTTAGCATGAAGTGAAACTGGTTCGAATAATCGTGTTGTTCAGGTAACACAGCAAATTTTAGCTGATTTAGTTTATGTTTTTTGTGTAGGGATGAATCAGTATAAGCCTATCTTTTTGGGAACTGCGGACCCAAATACCGCTTTGAGCAAGCTGTCGAGAGCTTGCAACACGCAGAAGTGTATTCGTGCTGGTGGAAAGCACAATGATCTTGATGATGTCGGCAAGGATACATATCATCACACTTTCTTTGAAATGTTAGGAAATTGGTCATTTGGTGACTATTTTAAGAAAGAGGCGATTGAGTGGGCTTGGGAACTACTGACTAAGGTCTCTCTAATTTTTTTACACAAATCCTTTTTGAATTCCTGGTTCTTGTTTCAGTCAGTATCTGGTTTTACCCTAATGCTGTTTTTTTCTTTAAGAAGAACAAAACATGTTTTGACGTTAGGTGGCACCACAAAATTATTATTTGGTCATTAAATCATCCTTCTGTTTTATTTCTAAATGGTTGACGCTGTATTTAATAATTTCGTCAATTTCTGGTTTACATACAGGTGTATGGATTACCTACTGATCGAATCTATGCTACCTACTTTGGTGGTGATGAAAAAGCTGGCCTTGCTCCAGACAATGAAGCAAGAGAAATTTGGCTCAAATTTTTGCCACCTAATCGTGTACTTCCATTTGGTTGTAAGGTTTGTAGCCCTTTATCTTTTCTTATCTTCTCAGGGGTTCTATTTTTATATTGTATGTATTCTGTCTTTGAGCAGGACAACTTTTGGGAAATGGGTGATACTGGTCCTTGTGGACCTTGTACAGAAATACATTATGATAGAGTTGGCAATCGAGATGCAGCATCTTTAGTCAATAATGATGATCCTACATGCATTGAAATCTGGAATCTTGTTTTCATTCAGGTGAAAGACGGTTCTTTAGCTTGTGCTTCCTTGTCTTGGGTGATTTTTAACAATGATTGAGGATATGCTAGAGCAATGGCTGTAATTCATGTAGTCTTCCTGATTTAAGACCTTATCTACTTCTGCAGTTTAATAGAGAAAGTGATGGCTCTTTGAAACTTCTTCCTGCCAAGCATGTTGACACTGGAATGGGTTTTGAAAGATTGACTTCTGTGCTACAGAATAAGATGAGCAATTATGACACTGATGTGTTCATGCCCATCTTTGGTGCCATTCAAAAGGTTATATTGCTCGTTATGTCCATATCAAATTGCTTTTGTTACTGTGTTTCGCTTTTCGGCAGGAGTTGAAAAATTGGTATTTTGCTACCTTTTTTAATAATTGTCTTTTATTTTATCCATAGGCAACAGGAGCACGTCCCTATTCTGGAAAAGTGGGATCCGAGGACACAGACAGAGTTGATATGGCTTACAGGGTAGTTGCTGATCACATTAGAACACTATCATTTGCTATTGCAGATGGATCTTGCCCAGGTTGACTACCCATGAAACTAAGTTTTTCATACTATATGATGTAATTTCTTAATTTATATGAATAGATGTATGTGAGATCCCCACGCTCATTATTGCTGTTATTTTTTTCATAACGCAGGCAATGAAGGTCGTGAATATGTTCTTAGGCGTATTCTTCGTCGAGCTGTCCGATATGGTAGTGAGGTCTTAAAAGCTCCAGAAGGGTTTTTTAATGGGTAATAACATTATATGTGATCCACTTTGTAGTTTCTGTCTTAAATTCATATTGGTTAATTACTGATTCTGGACGTTGCTTCTAGTCTTGACTGATGCTTTGTTACAAACTCAGGCTTGTAAATGTTGTCGTGGAAGTGATGGGAGATGTTTTCCCCGAACTAAAGCAAAATGAACCTCATATTAGAGAAACAATTGCTGAAGAGGAAGCCAGTTTTGGCAGGACATTGCTTAAGGTAACAATGCAATAGTGTTAATCTGTAATTCTATTATCCTTAAAGGTGATATTTCGCCTCCTGTACTCGGTTTAACATGGTTGAAGGCAATCTTTACTGACTCTAAACTTTTCCTAGGGAATTGAGAAGTTCAAGAAGGCTGCTCAAGATGTTCAAGGAAAGGAGTTGAGTGGGCAGGCAAGTGCATTTCTTTTTTAACCAGGAGGATAATTGCATGCAATTTCAACTCGGTCCGAATGCCTCTTGACAATTTTTATTTTCCTCTGTGATTGGTGCACTCGGAAGGGATATTATTTGATTGCCCATGCCATTCCTACGTCTCTTACATGTTGCTGTAATATGTTGCTCACATGTTGCAGGATGCGTTCATCTTGTGGGATACTTATGGTTTCCCATTAGATTTAACTCAGGTACTCAAATAGGAATAGCTAATTTGTTTCGTTGTATGCGTTCGGCTGTGTCATTATATGACGTAGTTGTTATTGCCCCTAATCAGTTGATGGCTGAGGAAAGAGGCCTGCAAGTACATGTTGAAGGTTTTAATAAAGCTATGGATGAGGCCAGGGAAAGATCTAGAAATGCTCAAAATAAGGTCTTACAGCTTCCCTTTTTATCACACTTTCCGTTGGTCATCAGTTTTGTTTCTTGAATTAAGGTTTTCTAATTTGTTGGGGAAAGTTTCACAAACATATTAAGAGGAGAGTTATGGACTAAAATTGATAGATAAAGGTCTAAGTTTCTATTTTATAGAAAAATAGATGGATGAATCTGGTATATTGTCCTCTGCAGCAAGGTGGTGGTGCTATTGCAATGGATGCTGATGCTACATCAACACTATACAAGAAAAATGTGTCTCCAACGGATGATTCTTTCAAATTTATTTGGTTCCAGGTTTGTACTTGCTCATGCATGTAGTAGGTATCATAGAGTATGAAATGAGTAATATATTCGTAATAATTTGGATTGTCTCATGTGCACTTCCTTCACTTGCGTGCATCTGCAGGACCATGAAACTGTGATAAAAGCTATCTACACGGGTTCTGATTTCTTGGAAAATGCTGCCGGAGGTGATGAAGTTGGCATAGTTCTGGAGTCTACAAGTTTCTATGCAGAGCAAGGTGGTCAAGTATGTGTCTTTAGGAACTAGGCAAAATCATTTGTGCACATAGCGTAATATCATCGTTGTAGTTATGCATAGTGAAAATTTATGGAAACTTCCTTTTTATGCTAAAGAATGCAGGTTGGATTTACTTTAGGCTTATTGTGAAGCATGTTGGCTGAGATGAAATAGGATATATATCATGTGAACGCACATTATTTCAAGGAAATTTGGAGATTGTTTTTTCTATGTATTGCTTCCTTGTTGGGCTATTGACTTTTTAAGTTTTCGGTACAGATTTTTGATACAGGATCTCTTGAAGGCCCTTCAGGTTCTTTCCAAGTTTCCAATGTTCAAATTTTCGGAGGATTTATTCTTCATACTGGTTCTTTTAATGGAAGATCATCGAGATTTTCTGTGGGGGATAAAGTTATCTGCAAGGTATGATTTTTCAATATATTTTACCTTGTGTTTGTTTTATTTATATCTGTTGCTATGCAAACAGTTTTCATCTCTTCCTATTTTAGGTGGATTATGATAGGCGTAAGCTCATTGCTCCGAACCATACCTGTACACACATGTTGAACTTTGCTTTGAGGGTATGATCCAAACGCCATTCATTCGTGACTATGACAGTGTTTTTTTGGGAAGAGAGAATGATTATATTTTGAAATTCCTCATTATATGAACAGGAAGTGCTTGGAAATCATGTTGACCAGAAGGGATCAATTGTTCTGCCTGAAAAATTAAGATTTGATTTTTCTCATGGTATATAAATTTCTTTGTTTGGAGTTTATATGAGGATCTTTAACATTTTGATTTCCAAAATCTTTGTTTATTAGTTTGTTTATATTTTTTGTGGAGTTTTAAGAAAAATCAACCTTTTATTTGGTTTTCATATGCTGTTAAAATCTATAGGCAAGCCAGTTGATCCTGAACATTTGAGAAAAATTGAGTCAATTGTAAATGAGCAAATCAAAGATGAATTAGATGTATTTGCAAAGGAAGCAACCCTTGCAGAAGCCAAGCGCATAAATGGCTTGCGAGCTGTCTTTGGAGAAGTAAGATGGGATATTTAGTCTTGTGTAAGCATTATTTGTTTTTCTGCCAACTGTAAAAATTATTTATTAATTGTCTCGATTCAGGTTTATCCCGATCCTGTTAGAGTTGTGTCAATTGGTCAAGATGTCGAGGCAATGTTGGCTGATCCAGAAAATAAAGCGTGGTTATCAATTTCAGCCGAACTCTGTGGAGGTTTGTGTCGTGTATTAACAATTCAATTCTGCTTTAGCGTCCTTTAAATTATTCATTGATCTATTTAATACTTCTAGGTACGCATATTTCAAATACTCGGGAGGCGAAAGCATTTGCACTTTTGTCTGAGGAGGGAATTGCGAAAGGAGTTAGAAGAATAGTTGCAGTCACAACTGATTGTGCTTTTGAAGCAATAGAATTGGCACGCTCACTGGAGCAGGAAGCTGAGGCGGCATCCAAGTTAGATGGTAGCTCCCTGGAAAAGGTCAATTTTTATAGTGACTTTCTTTTTTCGCAAATGTGCCAATCTTTTATTTTTTTTATTTTTTTTCTCAAATTTCTTTGCTTGATTCTTACTTTTTGCTCATTTGTCAATCTCTCTTCATTGAAATTTGGAGCCCTATGCTTAAACACGACGGCCATCTTCAGGCCAAGAGTTTTTTTATTTGTAAAATAGGCTGTTGCAATTTAGCATGAATGACAGCTCTTGTGGACAGAGATCCCTCTTGAGTCTCCTTTTCATGTCTAGATTTTATATTTATATACTGTCCTCTCTTAATTTAATTTCCAAAAAAAAAAGAAAACGTAGAAGATTCTGTTTTAGTCAATGGTGATTTTTAACATTGTTTTTGCAGTTTATTTGAACTTTTTTTTTTTCATTTAACAGAAAGTTGCTTCTTTGAAAAGTCGTGTGGATTTTGCGCCTATTCCAGCTGCCAAAAAAGCTGATATCAGGGCTAAGATTTCCCTACTTCAGGTAATGCACGAAGGCTGAGCAAGTTAACATATGTTCTCTCTCGTTGTTTTCCCTGTTCCCTCATGTGGCTCTATCCTTGCATTGAATATGACTATAAATGTCACTTTCTTAGAATCAAGTGAGGAAAGCTCAAAAGAAAATTGCTGAAGAAAACTTGCGGAAAGCTGTCAAGGTGGCAACTGATTTGGCTGAAGTTGCTGCTTCTGATGGCAAGGCATTCTGCATTGTACGTGTTGATGTTGGCTTAGATGCTGCTGCAGTTCGAGAGGCAGTCATGAAAGTGTTAGAGCAGAAGGTTGCTGGCATTTTCATCGTTTGATATTGTGCTTTCTTCCTTATATTGCAGATGATTTGGTTTCCTATTTGCAGAAAATGTAATAACATTGGTGTCGGTTGGTGTACAGGGTGTATCTGTTATGGTTTTTAGTACAGATGAAGCCACAAACAAGGCTGTCGTTTGTGCAGGAGTGCCAGACAAGTCGGAGAAGAGCAAACAGTTGGAGGTATCCGAGTGGTTGACCACTGCTTTAGAGCCACTTAAAGGGAAGTGTGGTAAAGGAAAAGGCGGCCTTGCCACAGGCCAGGTTAGATATTCCCAGTTCCTACTTGAATTATTCATGGCAATGGTCAAATTGTTGTAATTCCTGAGCCCTGCTTCGTTAAATTTATTTACTGTTATACTTATCCCCCATATACATATTTTGAACCATAGTTGTTTTTAATCAATTAAAGAGACTATATAACTCTTTGATGCTGTTGTTCAAATGTTGAAGGAGCTTGTGTTTTTTCTTTCTTGCCTTATATAATTTTGTTAGTGTGTAATTGTTTTACTAATAGCTTGATTTTGCATCTATGTCAGGGTACTGATGCATCACGTGTAGAGGCCGCCATGGATTTGGCATCATCATTCGCACAAATGAAGCTGCAATGAAGGAATCCTTGAGGCCTTCGTTTCATGACCCCTTCACACCACTGGACAGTCGAATCTATTCGAGCTATCGAAACAAATAATATTTATAGGCAATTATTTATACGTCTGATTGGCTGAGCTGTTGCTACTGCAGCAATTAAGCTTAATTAAAGGCAATTGTTGCCGAAACAGTGCCATCTTTCTTCATGTGTTCGTCACACACATATTTATTGGAAGAAAACAAAGTTGGTTTATGATGTTGCTGCTTTTTATTTTTCCTGTTTCGAGTGGTGCAGATTATCATTAAAGAATCCTCTTGATATCTAATGAATTCAGCAAGCAAACCTTCCTGTTGTGTGAACTATGAAAAGGCGAAATGAACGTCATGTGGCTGATTGAAGGTTTCTCGGATAGGGGCGGACCATTGTCAAAAGTGAAAGGAAAGGAAAAGGTAAATCTGATTGGGTTGAAATCGGATGCTCCGTAAACAAAGGAGGCAGACAAGACAGGCTTCAAATACTAGGCTGTGTTTTGAGGGGAGACAACAAGTGCTTTGCACTTTCTTTTAAGGTGCACTTCCAATGGAAATAATGTAGCTCTTTGCATGCTGTGGTTTTAACAATTATAATTTATTTAACAATAAAAACAAATATACATTTATAAATCTCTTGTCAAACTTTATTGTTTAACTTATTATAATTTATTTAACAATAAAAACAAATGTACATAAAGAAAATTCTCCAAAGTAGGTTTCATTAATTTCAGAACCCACATTTCATACACATGAAACGATTGATGGCTACCGAACTCCTCTTATGGGTTAGTTGACCATTATACTGTTCACATAGGGTATTAATTCTCTACTGTGGATGTGGTTAGTTCTTAAAAACAATTTGATTTTTTTTTCAAATTATAAAACTTGTAATTGTTTCATCATACGTATAATCCAATAATTATATGATGTTTCCTACTTTTTTGTATTTATGCACATTTATGCATAATTGCTCGACCGACAAAGAAAACTCGAGTCTCAACAAGAAGATATTATAGGCTTTCTTAATTATAATTTCAAATATTATATTTTTGACCGTATTTTATATGCAATTCCTAATATGGGGTTTTTTCTTTTGTTAGAAGTTCATAATACATTTACATAGCTTTTTTTAAACTAGTTGTGATAAGAAAAATCAAAATATAATTGATATTCTTTACAAAAATGCAAGATATTCATACCATTAACAACATTAAAAAAAGTAATTATTCTATTTAAAACATACCCTTTCCATCGCATAATACGTCATTTTAAAAAAAATTATTTTTCTCATATTATATGTCGTTTTGTACTACCAATTCAACATTTAATAATTTTTTCCAATAAAAATTTAATATAATGTTCTTTGAATGCAATAAAGTAAGAGGGTATAATAGTTAATTGAGCATTAACTTAAAACATATTAAATATATTCTTAATCCGTGTGCAAAATCTTAAACGACATCTATTCTAAAATAGAGAGTGCGACTAAACTTATGGAACTTCAACAACAAGATCATTATATTACTTTGAAACTAAAAGGCAACATTATTTTTGATATATTTTATAGGGTGTCATTGTTAAACTTATTTGGCATTTATTTTTATTTATGCATATAGAAGCAAATTTTCTTTTGCCCTTTTTTGCATAGTCTTATTATATCAGCTTATTATGGAATATATTATTTTCTTTCAATATTTTAAACCCTATAAATTTCTACTTCTTCACATCATATCCTCGTAGAAATGCCTCTTGAAAGATTCCATGTGCATCTCTTGCAAACATATTGCTACAATGACTGATTTATCGCAATCTGGACTGGGTAGAAGCACAGAATCCCCATCAAATTCATGATTTCCAGGTCCCATATAACCTTCCTTCCCCCATCCAAAGTCAGCTCCATAAATCGGCAAAGTCAACCAACTCACGACACCTAGATTAGGGTTTCCATAAAATGGTCCTTCATTGCTTCCGTAAGAATGAATGTCCTGAAACCTCGTTAGGTCTTGCTGAGATTTCAAGAAATCTGCAGCTGAACTCACATACTCGTTAGTGACTTTATAAATTGCTTCTCTTATCTTACTTGAAGAATATCCAAGTGGGTTTGAGATAAGATCACCAGATGTAGCCATTGCGACAACGTCGAACGTAGCATTTCCGAAGTAGCCATGAGGAATAGGTGGAAGAACTCTTTTACGTGAATCGACGCAGATTCCAATGCCAGTTTTCTGATCTAATTTGTGTTGACGAGCTTTACATGCACATCTCCATATATGTCCTGTTAATGTCTCATATCTTGTGTAGCCACGACCAAGTTGGTCTCTGGTACTCTCATTAGCCATTTTTTGTAGCTTCTCTACTTGTTGTTTTGTTACTCGTAATGTGGCCACAGTTGCCTTTTTCTTTCTCTCTTTTATGGTGTTTGATTGCCCTAATAGAAATGGAGGGATATTGAACTCTGTGTGATCAAAACGTGGTGTATCCATCGAAGAATCTTCTGATCGTAAGACCTTTCGATCAAAGAATGGAGGAGTACTTAAGGGTTCGCCGCGAGCAAAACGACACCATTCCGAGATAAAATGGAGAGCACTTGGTCCATCAACAATGGCGTGAGAAATAACAGTGCTTAAACTAACACCACCACACCTAAACTTCGTTACTTGCACCAGAAACAATGGAAGTTCATGTATTGGAACACCATAGTCAATCTTTGGGATCAAGAAATCATACTCTGGACAAGGTGAGAAGTCACCAAAATCATCCAAACTAGAATCAGATTCTGCTTCAATCAGCTTCACTCCCATGTCATTGCACTCGAGCTCGAGTCGACCCTCACCGATCCAACGTAACCTACCGGCTAACGGATAGAAAGGAACCAATATACGACTCAATGAGTCCTTAATCACATCGATAATCTTGTTTTCTGGTGTGAGCCAATCTAATGAAGGTTTGTAGAAATAGATTACAGGAACATGGGTTAGGGTTCCAGTTTGATCCCATTGAGATAGTGTGAGTTGGGTAGTTGTTTTTGGAGTAATTGGTTTGATTGTGTAGGTTTCTTTGATTGTAGTCACCATTTTTAGCTTTGAAATTGGCTAAGTTGTTGATTCGAATCTTTGATATTTATATTTCATGTGAGGAATGTTAAGTGGAAGATACATGCATGATTCGCTTGCCTTATGATATGATGAATTATGGCGTCATGAAATTTGCATGAAATTTGGTGCCTTATTAAGAGCCAAATTGAGGGAAAACTCATTTCACATTCTTTTTCATAATAGTTAATTATTTTTTATTAGTTCCAATAACTCGTATTGCAAGCATGAAAATTATGATTTTTAGAGTTGCCAAGTATTTGTATAGATAAAAAAGGTAAGTCTGACAATTTCTGATTCAATAATATGATTAATAAGTATATAATTAGACACAATATGAATGATACAAATTCAAATTTTATAATATTTGTGTCATAAATAATGATATTTAATAAAAAAAATCATTGATATTATTATGGTCCGTCAACTTAAATTGCGACCTCTATAAAAAGATAAATGTTAACGAAAAAAAATATAGCTAAGGCATAGCCAAGTAATGTGTATGCTAAAATAAGAGTAACGCTTCTCTTGTTAATTTAGAAATATTTAAGAAACTCAACTCTTAAAATATAGTTGAATTTCATATATCATATTTTGAAATGTAATTTTATAAAAACATACTTGCCCATCTATTTATATGTTATATTAAAGCGAAAGTTGGTGCTTACAATTGCGATATTTGTATATGAGTGACTCGTGACAAGTTTCCAACCGTAGTCTATCTTCATAAATTTGTATAATTTTTTTTGTTATACTTCATGTATACATATTTTTTAATATTTATATCATATTTATTTTATTATTATTAAATATTTTATATTTTTAACAACTCTTTATATATAATTATTTATTTTTACTTATTAATACACAAATTTTTGCTTGAATGATTGATTGAATGATTAGTTGGATACACGAAAATTGTAGAGTGATTTGACTTAATATCCACAAATTTAAATTTTGGACTATATATAACTAATTATCATTGAATCACTCATTGTTTTAATCATTGATGGAGTTATATGGGAGTTCCTTGGCGATGTGAGTGATTGTCTACAAATTTTAAATTTGGATAACACAAAAAATACCTCAAAGTACCTTATTTTGAAAATTATTTTTAAAATTACCTTAATTTGAGAATTTTTTTCTAACTCCCCTAAAATGGTAAAAAGCCCCCTAATCCAAGTGCTAGCATTTTTTTGAAATTAAATGCTTTCATTCATAAGAATCCAGCAACAATGTAGAAATAAGGAAGTATTGTGGATCCAACACTCATATACTGAGATTAGACATAGAATCAGTTGTTAAGCCAATGCATGAGCTACCTAATTCACAAATCTCTTTTTTTGGTTAAAAAATTTTAGGCAAGGGGCGTGAAACCTGGTGAACCAATATGTTTAAGCCTGTATGCCTCCTCTAACACAATTATGGAGCTAAGAATCGAACCCTGCACCCTCGAGAGATCTCTTAACATGGTTAGTGCTCAAATGAACAGAAAATAACATCAAAGCTTTGCCGTCATCAACAGAAGAAAGTAGAAAAGATATTTGAAATTGACCAACAACAGAATCAGTTGGCCATATTTTTCACAAAAGATGATTCTCAAGACTCCTTCCAAAGCCAAACCCCACAATCGCATTTATCCATGAAACGGACGGCTCTGATTAAATCTACACAACCCCTTGGCCCACACTAAATGGTCCCGCTTGCAAAATCCAACTGGCAGCCGCTAACTTCCCACAATTTGACCAAACTATCCTCCCTCCACCACTGCCCATCATAATCTGAGTTGGATTAATTAATTTAATAATCCTTTTAAAATTCAGCTTTGGCTTAATTCATCTTTTAGACTTGAGGTTTGGCTTATTGTTCAAAATAGCCACTTCAAATATATTTTATTCAAAATTGTCACTTTAATAATGATAACTTCTCTTTTTTGACCCTTTAAACTTTTTTCCCTTTACTATTGATAAAATAATTCACAATATTAATTAATCATACGGTAAATTTAGTATTTTATAATCTATTTATAAATTAGTTGTCACATAATGTAATAAAGATACACTTATTGATGTTACTGCATAACATGCGTAGACATAAATATAAGGGATAATTACATAGATACCAACTTTTTAATCATGGTGTGCAATTTTAAAACTGATTTTCTAAATTACCACTTCTTTTTAAATTAGTCCTTTATATTTTTGCTAAAATACACCCACTAACCACCTTGATAACCTCCATAGTAGGTATAAATGAATTTTTTTTAATGGGTCATGTATCCATGTAAAAATCCCTAAATATAAATACCAATAGAAATGATATTTATATTTTTGATTTATTAAACCTGTTTATTTTAGACCTTCAAATAAAAAGCCAGTATAATCATTATTAAATATTTTTTTAACTCATTTAAAAATTTAAACGTATCGTAATACTAAAACATTTTTCATATACTTTCAGTTTTTATATATTTGTTTTCCCCTCAGAAAAAAAATTATAGCTTCGTAATTGTGTCGACATGTCTTTTTTTAATAATCTAATAATGCAAACAAATATAACATATATACCTTCTAAAAGTGATTATTCTGAACAAAATATATTATAAGGGACTATACTAAACAACACTTCGAACTATAGTGACAAAATGATAAATTGACTCCTCCAGCTTTAACTTAGTCGGTTATTTTTTTATTTCCCAAACTACCCTTCAATCTTATAATTTTTTTTTTTGACATATTATAATTTTTTATTTATTATACAAACAAAACACTCACCAGAGGCTTATTTTTTTCTCCCTTATCTTTATTTATTTGTTTATTCATTATGCAATTTCAGTAGTAACTCGTCGGAGCTTTTGCCTCCGCAGCCGTAATCCGGCGAATATTACAGTAAGACGACGTCGGAGTAATCGAAATGGCGCAATTGTAGGGTTTAGTGAAGAGATAGTCATCGGCATTATTTACAATGTCTCGCCAAACGGCCTCGGCTCATTTTCACAAATCCAAAACTCTCGACAATAAATATGTGAGTCAGTTTTTATTTATTTTCTTAAATTATTTATAATTCTAGGGTTTTCGATTTGTTGATCGCTGTGTTATTGAATTGTGTATTAAACTCTTAATTGGGTTTTATTAATTTGAGAGTGAAGTTGGTTTAGATTATATAATGTGTTTAGTTTTTTTACTGAATTTTGGTTTATTTATTTGTTTGTTTTTTATCGCTTTTTTGGAGAATCGGTATAGTTTTACTTAGTGTCTAGTTTGCACATTTAGTTATTTGATAACACTTAGTCATTTGATAGGCATCGGATTTTATAATTGCTTATAATGGGTTTGAATTGTTGGAAAAATTGCTTATAATGAAGTTTAAAACAAGTTAGTTCCGCGGAAGGATTTATTTGGCTTACAACAGCAGTTTGTTATGTTTTGGGCGGCACGAGTGGGCTCTCTGGTTGAATTGGGACGAATGGTTTCTGAAATTAGTGTATTGGGTTTTATTTTGTGGTAATTTGGTGTAGATGCTTGGGGATGAAATAGGGAAAGGAGCATATGGTCGAGTGTACAAAGGATTGGATTTGGAGAATGGAGATTTTGTCGCGATCAAACAAGTTTCCTTGGAGAATATTGCTCAGGAAGACCTTAATATTATTATGGTATGTTTCTATTGTTATATTTTTCCAACTACTTCCAACTACTCCTGCTAGTTTACTCTTCTTTTAATTTTTAGCACTGTTGTGCATGGTGGTAAATAAGAGTACACGGAGTGATAAGTTACTTATCGCTTAACCATTTTCTTCATGATACTCTCTTTTTTGTGCTAGTTTGATAATTAATAGAAGTGATAAAATGCACTTGAACATGAAATATTGTAATATTTGAGAAGTAATTATCCGATAATAGCATGATTTCAATGGCAGACAGCCGTAGCCATAGAAGGGCTACTGGTTGCGTGGGTCATTCATTTGTTTTTGTAGTTGTCAATTAATTTCTATTTTGGCCACTTTAGTATTTTTATGGCCTATGGGTGTCGAAAAATTGTTGAAAGCTCTGGAAATTGATTTATGAAACATCATATTGTTTTGCTCTTTCTGAAATGCATTCATTTTAGTTTTCAATATCATTAACTTCTTAATTGGGCCGGCCAGCATTTTAGCTCAGGTTACCGGTCCTCTTTGTATTGTCCTTTCTATCAGTTTCAATTTGTATCACCAACTTTTGGTTCACTTTCAATGCCAACACAAGTTTGGATGTTCATATTTCTTGCATGTGTAGGCATTTTACATGTAATTACCTGTTTTGTTGTATTTATGTCTTATCTGACATTCTTTGGTTTTAATATTTGTCTAACGTTTGTGCTCTCTTTTGTATGCTTTCTTTGTTGGGCGGAATGGATTGGTTTTTTCAGCAAGAAATTGATTTACTGAAGGTAACCGGTATCATTGTCATTAATTTATACAAGCCTTTGGCATTTTTTACTACCTTTTATTAGTCTTTATTCCTCCTTTTCATGCTGTGGATTACTATTGCTATGCTTAAGACTTTTGCTGCACAGTTTGTGAGCAATATCTGTAGCGAAATTTCAGATTGATTTTATTGAGAACCTATATTCATGTTGCTCACTTTGATTCAAGCTTTTTAGCATGAGGGGGAAGGAACTTCTTTCCCTAATAGTCTAATACATTTGTTTGATAATCATTATTGCACATACCTCTTCCTTGCAGCTGACGTTGTAGTACTGTAGTCTTTGTAGATGCTTTTTTGGCTTATTTGATTCATTATGCTTAAACAAGATGCATTTTCATTGGAGGAAATTCATTTTCTAATGTGACTAATTGTTGTGGATTTGACCCTGTGATTGCAGAATTTGAACCACAAAAACATTGTGAAATATCTTGGATCATTGAAGACAAAAACTCATCTGCATATAATTCTTGAGTAAGTGAGCTTATATCTGTTTAGCAAATAAACATTTGCGGGACACCTTACAACTTCACCATGGAGTTGAATAATATTCGTGATACAGGTATGTGGAGAATGGGTCTCTTGCAAACATTATCAAGCCAAACAAATTTGGCCCTTTTCCAGAATCTTTGGTGGCTGTCTACATTGCTCAGGCAATCCTTTTTAATATTGCTACTTGGTTATAAGCAATATGAATAGTTACATATGTGCTTATGCTATATACTTGGCTTTTTATTATGACAGGTTCTGGAAGGTTTGGTTTATCTACATGAACAGGGTGTTATACATCGGGATATTAAGGGTGCAAACATACTGACAACCAAAGAGGTGGAGTATATATTAAAAGGATTTGAACATTAACGTTTTAAATTGAGTTGCTTTAAATTTAATTATGGTATAGATTGAAAATTGAAATTTATAGTTCGACCTTTTCCATTCAACACAGAAATATTTATTCATCTTACACATTGTTAAAAATCTTTTATTCTCCTTTTCAATTACATCTTCAAACTTGCTTCTAGTCAACAAACAATTTAATTCTTGCAAAAGATTTTTACTGTTCTAACTTGGTGTTGTAATTCTGTTGTTGCATTTCTTTTTTTCAGTATAATTCGATCTAACTTTTACTGGTACTTGGCTGGATTTCTTCTTTTCTAAGCTCATGGGGAATGTTCTTAATTTTACTATTCCATTTGGATCCACTTCCATTTCTATGTTGAGTTGGATATTCTGTGTGTTTACAATCTATGTATTGTATGTTTTGATGTTTATGCCTTACTCATTTAGCTTTGGGTTTGGACTTTCCCCTTCATTTTTTCTTTGAGCTTGCTAAATAGTTAGATTTATTTATTTGTTTGATTTGCCAGGGTCTGGTGAAACTTGCTGATTTTGGTGTTGCAACAAAACTAACTGAGGCTGATGTCAATACTCATTCAGTTGTTGGAACTCCTTATTGGATGGCACCAGAGGTACTAAAATTTTTTTGGTTTCCTATGGTCGGATTTCTTGTTATTGTGTTCTCTTTTGGACCTTTTTGATACACAAGTCTTTACTGGTACTATCTATGACCCTTTTGATGCAATAGTTGATTACTATTGCAACAAAACTTGCACCTATGTTGCAGCTATGTCGGTAGTTGTAAATCTTAGTTTGTGAAGTGGTTTTATTTCAGGTTATTGAAATGTCTGGTGTTTGTGCTGCTTCTGACATCTGGAGTGTTGGTTGTACCGTGATTGAACTTCTTACATGTGTGCCTCCATACTATGACTTGCAGCCAATGCCAGCTCTCTTTCGTATTGTTCAGGTTTTCTTCCCAATCTTTTTCTTCAAAGTTTGCCTTACAATATCTTCAATAGTACTTCATTGACTGCATAGAGCATCGTTCCTTGTAATGTCACGTTGTCAACTTTACAGTTTTAGATATCTGTTGATTAGTGACCTTCCATTTCTTTTAACTGTGAACTTTTATGAACTTATAGATAAAGTAACTCTATCTTTCCCCCTCATTTCAGGATGATAACCCTCCTATTCCTGATAGCTTATCTCATGATATTACTGATTTCCTACGCCAGTGTTTCAAGAAGGTAAATTTTTGTGCACCTTTTGACGGTCGATGAGGTATCTTTGGAACAAGTGTGAAGTTAATGCTTCTTTGCCATTAATGTGACTTGCTTTATTTTGCATAAACTTTATGTCCAATGCTATAATATGTAAACATGAAATTGTGTTCTGATGTGTCCTTTGCTCACAGAATTAGCATGTGTTAATCTTATAATTGGTATTACTAGGATGCTAGGGAGAGACCTGATGCAAAAACACTGCTTTCGCATCCTTGGATACAAAATTCAAGGCGAGCTTTGAATTCCCTCCGCCATAGTGGCTCGATAAGGTAGTTTGTCCTATAATCAATGCTATTTTGCTTCTTGTTAAGTGTTTTTGCTGTCTTTCTTGCCTTGATTCTTTGGGTATGCTCATTCATATTCTGCTTTTCAAGATGTCTCAGCTGACATTTGTTGTTCTTTTTCAAAGATCTAACTGGTATGTTTCTTTCTTGGGCAGGAGCATACATCAAGATGCTTCTGTTGATACTGGAATTTCAGATGGAGATAATGCTAGCAGTGATCAGAATCTTTCTACTCAGCAAATTGAAGGAGCTTCTAAATTTGAGACCGTGAGAATCCTTTGTTTGAGACTAATTTGAGGCGTATGATCATTAGTTTAACAATGGAAATGGAAATTATATAAAACTTTTATTGGCGGAAGTAAATCTCAGTCATTTCTTAACGATGCACTGTGCTTAGTTACATTCCTAATCAAGAATTATGTGTTCCAGGGATCTAGCAAAGAGTTATTAGCAGAAGTTGCTCATGTAGTAAAGCAGGACAAAGATCATTCTTCACTCTATGATAACATTGAGGAAAAAATTGAGAACTTAGAAGATGATCTTCACTCAGACCAAGTTCCCACATTAGCTATTCATGAAAAATCTTCTTTGCGAACTGATTCTGGTAGAATCCCTGTCAATAAAATAGCTGATGCTTCTTCTCCACTTCATGACTTGCCACATATGCATGATCAGAATGAAATTCTGATAAATGGAGAGATGGAATCGCCTGATGCAAGAAGGAAAAGTGTAGATAGGAAGCATGGAGGAAAAGGAAATTCCACTTTGGTTGAAAATATATCATTAGGTCTTACTTCAAAGAGTCAGGATAATGGGCTTAAGAAGGTATGCACCAACTTATATTATTGTGCTATTCACCTTTTCTATTAATTTTTAATTGTTGTCTAGTTTAAGTGTTCTGAGGAAATTGAAGATAAACTCTTGCGCCTTCTCTTCTTCTGTCCTAATTTTGCCCCTTGTTAGCTTTAAAATAAATAAAGGTTTGATTGATTTCTATGATTGTCATAAAGGCTGTAAAGACAACAGTGAATCTTGGAGGTAATGAACTTAGTAGATTCAGTGACACTCCTGGAGATGCTTCACTGGATGATTTATTTCATCCCCTTGATAAAAGTTCAGAGGATCGAGCAGCTGAAGCTTCAACATCTACATCGCATATGAACCAAGGCAATGGACTTGCAACTGACTTGGGAAAAAATGACCTCGCCACAAAGTTGAGGGCAACTATTGCTCAAAAGCAAATGGAGAATGAAATGGGGCAGGCTAATGGTGGTGATCTTTTCCGCTTGATGATGGGTGTTCTAAAAGATGATGTCATTGATATTGATGGTTTAGTACGTATCATAGATGGTATGCTTTATATACAATTCTTTTCATTCTTTATGTGTTTGATAACATTTTTTTCCTTATTATTTTTTCTATCAGGGGTTTGATGAAAAATTACCTGCAGAGAATCTATTCCCTCTCCAGGTAACTTATCCATTTTATTAATGTGCTTTAGATGTCGTCTTTAGGGAAGTAGAAGTATGTCATTGATTTCTATAAATCTTAGTTGAAATGAAACATGAAAGTTATTATTTATTCTCACAGAGACTGGGTGATTTATTTTCATTATTTGGGACGGGTCTTCATTCTTTTAACTAGTGCTGCTCTCTCTCTTGGCAGGCTGTTGAGTTTGGCAGATTAGTCAGTTCATTAAGACCTGAGGAACCAGAAGATGTGATTGCCTCTGCTTGCCAGAAACTTATTATGATCTTTCACCAGCGTCCTGAACAGAAAATTATTTTTGTTACCCAGCATGGCTTTCTTCCTCTGATGGAATTGCTTGATGTTCCCAAACCTCGTGTATGTTAACAGGAGAACTGTTGTATTATTTTTACAACTTTATCTCTCCAAACCAAATTTGGCGCAGTATTGTTTCCACATCTGATTTAATGATCTTGTCATTGCAGGTAATATGTTCAATACTACAACTTATAAATCAGATTGTGAAGGATAACACTGATGTCCAGGAAAATGCTTGTCTTGTTGGCCTGGTATGTGAATTTGAGCTCAATTTAAGCTATTTTTATTTATTGGGCCAGTTCAGCCTTTCAAGTTGATGCAGTGATGGCTGAATTGCTTTGTGCTATTTTAACTGTCTTGTTAAGCATATAACAAATCCTGAAATTATGTTAGCAGTAGCATGGTATCACACAGACTTCATTCACATGCCTGCAATTGCACATCAACTGTAGGAAGTAGCTTTAATTGAAGCAATCTGTCGTGATAATATGATAAATAATCTCAATACCTCTATAAGTTCTGATATATTTAATTAGTCTGTTAGACAAGTCAAAGTTGATGTTTTTGCTTAAAAGATGTACAATGTAACTAAGCCCTCATCAAACCGTGAAGTAGAAACTTCTATTAATAGAGTTTTTTCTTTGTAAGCTTTGTCTTGGTTAGAGACTTTTGCTTGTTTCGCTGGTGCACTCCTTGATTCACTTTTTTTGTGGCAAAGGAATGAACTTTAACATTTTTTCTGGAATTTTTTTTGAATGATAATTCACTATAAGATTTATGGATCAGATTCCTGTTGTCATGAGCTTTGCTAGTCCTGGCCCTGATCGTACTCGGGAAGTCCGCATGGAGGCGGCTTACTTCTTGCAGCAGCTTTGTCAGTCAAGGTGGATACTTTTTTTTTTGGATTTTTGATTTTGCTTCCCCACAGGAATTTTGGAATAACATGCTGTTGTGATGTAGCTCATTGACACTGCAAATGTTTATTGCTTGTCGAGGAATTCCTGTTTTAGTGGGCTTTCTAGAAGCTGATTATGCAAAATTCAGGTCAGTTATCTGCTTGTACAATGGATGGCATCTATGTTTTTGCACGGAGTGTGTCATTGCATTACAAATGCGGGTGTCATTGCATTAGAAGTGCAGATTTTATACAAAAGTTTACATGCTAGCATGTTAGCATGCTGTGTGGGGCCAATTAATGTTTGTTCACGTGCTCATTACTGTTATCTTTTCATCTGATACAGTGCTTAACTTTCAGGGAAATGGTTCATCTAGCAATTGACGGAATGTGGCAGGTTTTTAAGCTTCAAAAATCTACTCCTAGAAATGATTTCTGTCGGATAGCTGCAAAAAATGGTATACTTCTTCGGCTTATAAATACTCTGTATAGCTTAAATGAGGCAACCAGGCTGGCTTCTACAACTGTTGGAAGTGGTGCAACTGTTGATGGCTCACCTCAACCATCCCGTTCTGGTCCACTGGATTCAAATCATCCCATTTTCACTCAAAGTGAGGCGCCACTTTCTACATCCGATCCTGATACCATGAAGACTAGGCTTGGATTGATTGATCATTCTTTATCATCTGGCACACAAGAAATTTTGAATACTTTGCATCCTCAAAAATTGGAGTCACTCCAATCAGACCATCGATACTCGGCCACAGATTCTGACAGGCCACAATCTAGCAATACTGTGTTAGAAACTTCACCTGCCTTAGAAAAAGCTACAAATGTGGGTACCAAGGAACCTTCAGGAACGGTTTCCAGAGAGAGTTTGGACCGTTGGAAATCTGATCAAAGAGGTGAAATCGATTTTAGACAACAGCGAGGTGCAAATTCCAATGCCAGGATATCTACTGATAGGCCACCAAAACTGATCGAAAGTGCATTAAATGGTTATCCTGCCGCTGTAATTACTCAACCAGAGCAAGTACGCCCACTCCTGAGCTTGTTGGATAAGGAACCCCCTTCAAGGCATTTCTCTGGTCAATTGGAGTATGTGCGACATATCCCGGGGCTTGAAAGACATGAAAGTATTCTACCTTTATTGCATGCTTCTGAAAAGAAAACAAATGGTGAACTAGACTTTTTAATGGCTGAATTTGCAGGTATTTGTCTTTTGTTCCAGTTTGTTGCGAGGGAAATAAATTTATGTTTATTTCATATGATTGGGAAAACCAGATTTTCCAGGTGTGGTGAATTAATTCTTAAGGGAGAGGTTTCTGCATCAGCTAATTGATTTCCTTGACACTTTAAATAATTCATGTACCTGACTTTGATTTGTTTGTATTCGCATCTGATTCTGTTATGCTTTGCCTTTCATAATTTACTTATCAGTATGTTAATCCTTGTGATCTCACAGAGGTCGGGCATGGGAGAGAGAATGGAAATGTAGAATCTGCTCCAAGAATATCACACAAAACAGTTAGCAAGAAGGTTGGACCACTAGCCTCCGTTGATGGAACTGCATCAACATCTGGTCTTGCATCTCAGACAGCTTCTGGTGTCCTGTCAGGCTCTGGTGTTCTGAATGCTAGGCCTGGTAGTGCAACATCATCCGGTTTACTATCTCATGTTGTATCAACAATGAATGCAGATGTTGCTAGGGAATACCTGGAAAAGGTGGCAGATCTTCTACTTGAGTTTTCTCAAGCTGATACAACTGTGAAGTCTTGTATGTGTAGCCAGAGCTTGCTTAACCGCCTTTTTCAGATGTTCAATAGAATTGAGCCCCCTATACTTTTGAAAGTATGTGAACAGAATATTAGAATTACCTTTTGAATTTATTAATTGCACATGTCAATGATTTTCAATTGCCATTTAATTTTTGCCATCTCTTTATTTGCAGATTCTCAAGTGCATTAATCATCTGTCAACTGATCCAAACTGTTTAGAAAATCTTCAGAGAGCTGATGCTATAAAATATTTGATCCCAAATCTTGAGCTGAAGGATGGTCCTCTCGTCGATCTTATTCATTCTGAGGTTGGTCTTCCTAACTTTTAGTTTGGTAATGCATAAACCTGCATTTATACTATACTGAAGTTTCAATTTTTTTTTAATATGGTCTTTATTATCTTGAATACAGTTTATACTATAGTAGAACTGGGAAACATAGTCACCTTATATATGGTTAAGGAGTTACAGAAACACACATGTTGGTATCTGGTGTGGGCCTTGTATCTGCTTTTCTTTTGATCCCCTTTTCTGATGTTGCCTCTAATTTGTTGTGAAGTTACTTGTTTATGAAGCTCAGTGCCATCCTTTCTCTTGAAACCTGAGAAGAGAAGAGAGTAATTAATTTTATTCTGCATATTGATTGTGCATGTGTAATATTTTTAATCAGTAGTTAAAATTATTGTTTCTTGTCAAGATCTCATATGGCAATCCCGAACACCCTTCGATTATAATTTTTTTTTCTCAATTTTGAAGGTTCTCAGCGCTCTATTCAATCTTTGCAAGATAAATAAGAGGAGACAGGAGCAAGCTGCTGAGAATGGAATCATTCCTCATTTGATGAATATAATTATGTCTAATTCTCCACTAAAACAATATGCGCTGCCTCTACTTTGTGACATGGCCCATGCATCTCGTAATTCAAGAGAGCAATTGAGAGCCCATGGGGGGCTGGATGTGTACTTGAGCCTTCTTGGTGATGTTTACTGGTCAGTTACAGCATTGGACTCCATTGCTGTTTGCTTGGCTCATGACAATGACAACCGCAAAGTAGAACAAGCATTGCTTAAAAAGGATGCTGTTCAAAAGTTAGTCAAGTTTTTCCAGTGCTGTCCAGAACAGCAATTTGTTCACATATTGGAGCCATTCTTGAAAATTATTACGTAAGTATATCTTTCTTTTTATGTGTTTCCATGGTTTTAGCATTGGGAGTGAAAAACTGGCAAAAATGTCACTTAAGAAGCTAAAGTGAATTTAATATTTAGAAGTTGTGTCCATCGACGACGTTGAAACGCGACTGAATACCCTTTAAGGCCGAGTTTTGTTAGTTACTAGAATTTTTGGTTTTCCAATTTACTAATGTGCATTTCCTTTTCAATTACTCGATGCAGGAAATCTGCACGTATAAATACCACATTAGCTGTTAACGGTTTGACGCCTTTGCTGATTGCAAGACTGGACCATCAAGATGCCATTGCTCGCCTTAATTTGCTTAAACTAATAAAGGTATGGTTCTGGCTGTTATTTTGTCTTAATCTCTTCTTCGTTTTATGATAGAATGAGACATCATTTTTTACAGGCTTTTGGTTGTTAATTGTATGCTCACACATTTTTTCACTTATCATTTTGTTCTTCAAATATTGTAAAGATTTGCCCGTGACATTGAGTTGAGAGTAGCCTGAATTTACAGAGTCCTGCTATATACATCATGAAAGAATTTACAGTTGTCAGCAAGTTTGGCGTTCATAATTTTACCATTATGTGATTCATTCATAAGTTTATACAAAGCCTCCGTGTTCACCTCTGGCTGTCATGTTATTTGCAGGCGGTTTATGAGCACCATCCTCGACCAAAGCAATTGATAGTGGAGAACGATTTGCCGCAGAAACTTCAGAACCTTATCGAAGAACGAAGGGACGGGCAAAGCTCTGGAGGTCAAGTGCTGGTGAAACAGATGGCAACTTCACTTCTTAAAGCTCTTCACATCAATACAGTTCTGTAAATTCATATAAATTTAGGTTTGTTGATATGTCCATGTTGTGGGGGATTTGATTGTTTATGTGCTTTTATTTATTTATTTATCCCAATTTCGTGCCTCTGTATTGTCTTGTAAACATGAAGGTGGCTTGCGGTTTTTTTT
>CANYCX013179275.1:0-10888 GCA_948193385.1 Breynia disticha f. nivosa | reverse complement strand
TTGACAATCATTTCCTAAATATAATTGTCATAAACTCCCCTTTATTTAATTCTTAACAATTTTCTATTTTTATTATCGCGAAAAATTTATACGTATTTTTCACGTATTTATACGTATTTTTACTGTATTTATACGTATTTTTACTATATTTTTCGTAAATTTTTGGGATGTTACATGTAGTCTCCTCCACATATCTAACATTGGGATATTTGATTAACCTTTTTCTTTGCTGACAATTCGTCAATATTTTTAGTCAATAGCTCAAATTGGACTATAAAAGCTATTACTATATCCATGTCATATAACTAGCTGGTTTGGATTGCTTTGCTATAGAAGAATACCACTGATAATTGTTCGTAGCCATGTCCTCAATAAGTCCTTGGCTTTTAGTGTCTTATTATTCAGATTTATCTTGTACTAATATTTAGTCCATTATAAAAAGTTTGTGCCTTTACCCAAACATAGAGAGCATGGCCTGTGCATCTTCTCAGTAATTCCATGAATCACTCTCATGTGTCACATAGTGATTCTCTATCTTGTTAAATAAATGATGAAATTTCATTCCTCATTTTTGTAGTCTTTGCCAGTTAAAATTATTTTTATAAAAATTTCTCTGCTAATAAGTCCCATGTTGAATGGATTGCCTAGGAAGAGACTATAGCTATAATTATTTTTGGTTCCTCAAAGTGAATGAGAATAAATTTATGGAATCATCGGTTACTTCATTTATCTTAAACATGTCACAAATTTCAAAGAACTTGGCTATATGCGAGTTCAGGTCCTCATCTTGTACTTCATCAAACTATACATTCTGCTGCAACATCTATATCAAATTGGCTATATCCGATATAGTCATAGGTTGGTAGATTGGGTTTTGCTGAACATTATGGTTAGCCAGCAAATGCAGATTTTCTGTTGCCATTGCTATTCTCGTATTTAATCCTTTTTTTGTTATCTACAAAGAAGTAAAACACAAGCTAACGTTGTTCTCAAAAAAGAAAGTATAAAAATAAAAATAGCAAAAACAAAAGATAATTCAAAACAAAAATATTAAACCAACCAAAAACAAGAATAAGAAAAAAAATGAATAACGCCTAGTTTTGACTAAAATCAGTCCTTGACAACCAAAAACTTGATAGTTGTACATAACTATGCAATAATTGGCTTTAATAGCCCTAAGTGTCGATCCCATAAAGATACATTACTAGCTACATGCTAGTAATTATTATTTAGCATACCAAATATAATGAGAAATAATGAACTAAATTAAACTACTAATTAAACTAACAATTAAATTGACAAAAACAAAAAGCTTAGAGATAAATGACAATTACTAAAGGCAACACTTATATCTCATATCTCCAAAGTTGTTTACTATCAATTGGAATTAGATTTGTTGTTATGTTTATGAGTAGACCGCATCAATTCCTAAATTAGGTTAATCCCACTCTCAAGGTAATTAATAGCTAATATTAACTAACTTAACGTAAAATCTGTTTGTAATTTAAACTAATTAACACCTCATTAATTTCTGTGAATTAATCTATTAAGTTTGACCTTAATCCAGGGAATTTATGTCGATATATCTTTAGATTTGCATTCGACTCCTTCTAATTTTGAGTGATCTATCATATATTTGATCTGTCGATTAGTCCTATATGAATCAATATGTTAACTACAAGAATGCATTTACGCAATCATCAATGGAAAAAATAATTCATAATTAAATCTCAGTCAACAAAAATCTCAACAATAAAACTAAAAATCCAAAATCTAATTAAACATATAATGGTTCATCTCAACCTAATTGTCTAAAAAGTTTAGTTCATAATTAAAGGAAAAATAACATAAAATATAGAAGATAATTGGTTACTCTAGAGAAAACCATGACGATTCCGTGGTAAATGACCCATCTGCTCCTTAACCTTTTCTCCTCTTTGTCCCTAATCGCTTTCTTTGCCCCAAACCTTATAGAAATTGATTTTTTCTTTAAAAATTGATGGAAATATATGATAATATGATGGAATGGTGAGTTGTTGCATGATATTTGGTTAATTGATGATGACAGAATGAAGTTGTAATGATAGATTGGAGGTCAAAATTGGTGGATTGAGGTATGGTTGAAGGGTGGCTGCGTGAATAGGTGATAAATTGGTTGTTGGAGGTTGTGAAATGGTTTGGTGGTTTTAGGATAAGTGATATTTGATGACGGGCCAAATGGTGGTGGTCTTATGGAATGAAAGGTTAAAAAGCTCTTATTATTTTCTTGTTTTTTTTAGAACAGTCCAAAGTACACGGATGCAACCTTTCGTGTAACATTACTTTATTGAGCATTTAAATTGCATATTGTCTGATAGTATGTTAGTGTGTCTGAATTTGTTCCGTTTTGACTCCGTTTCAATGTAATTTGATTCATAAGTCGTCCAGAGTTCTTACCTAACCTAAAAATGGTAAAACACAGGATAAATAAAATTTTTAATTGATAAATGCTTAGAATAAATGTCAAAATCATAGCATTTATAATTTAAAATTATGTTTGCAAGAGCGTTTCTCAACAATCGTACGAAGTCCTTTACCCTAAATGCCATAATTACATATGACATGGAATGGTCATCCTTATTAAGTCAATTCCTTTTCTTATTATTCCAATGACACTAAAATCTTTCAAATAAATAATAAAACTCATATTTCATTTGGTTGTGACCATACTCTTTCCAGTTCACTAAGCACTTGGTCGATAATATTTTCTCTCCCCTCAAGAGTCAGTAATCACTTCACTTATCTCATGCTCTCTAAGATGAACCAATGGATAGCCAATCATACCCATACTTATCACCTTTTTATGGGAACTTTAGGCATACGTGAAAGTATACAAAAATCCATCTAGAGTTTTATAGAGATTTCTGATCCAAGAACTCAGATGTATTACATGCACATAAGAAATACTTATGAACTAGAACCATGTAGTGTTCTCATTAGCGTATCTAATCAAAATACCATGTCCTAGACATGTATCCATGATTTTTTTACTGACATTCATGTCTTTGTGTTTCGTAGGACCGAGTCCGATAAGTCAGAAAGAGCATGCTAGTCCTAATTCACCTACTATTTACATAATGGTGATCGACTATGAATACTTAGGATGAAATCTATTGCTCAAGGTCCTATAGTCAAATGTATCATATATGCCAACTTAAGCATCGAGATACTCAATCATGGAATTTTATCCATTATTTACTCACAAAAATGAAAGAATGATATAATGAAACATCTTAATTGTGAATGTAGTCTATAAGCATCTTAATTCAATAGGTTTATTTTCAAAACAACAATCAAACCAATGCATAAAATTGTTTTCCCATGAATCAATGCATTGTATACGTAAACTAGGTTAAATAGGTATGGTTTCTCACCTTATCATCCGTGCAAAATTGATTCTTGATCAACAAAATGTAACTACTACGTGGAAACCAGTCCACACAACCTTTAAGATCAACCAATATGTGCCACAAAGAAGCTACCTTTATGCACCTTCCTTTATTCACCTTCCTTTATGCTCACACATGCTCGCTAGTCCTTTAGAAAGGGTTGACTGCTAGCTCTTGAATACCCACGATAATGAAGAGAGTTAGTAATAAAAATGTGAAACAAATTTATCATTTATAGAGGCTAAAATTTTTGGCCAAGAAAGTGTGAAAAATAAGAGGAGTATGCCCTCTTATTTATACTTCATGGCTAAAGAAGAAAAGTAGAGAAAAGTGGAGAAAATCTTGGTAAAGATAAAGTCCTACTTTATCTTAAACTATATCTTACTATGAACTTTACCTTTATCTTAAAATCTTTTCTTTGTCATATCCTTATTTGCATTTGGATTAGACTAGAGTTTAAATCAAATTTAAAATCATCTTATAATCCTAATCAAATTTGTATTCATAAGATACGTATAAGATATGGATAAAAGATGCACGTTTTGGACAATCTTTGTCCTAAGACGTGATCCTCTCTTCCTTAATATCCTTATCCTTAAATATTTATCTTAATAACAAGTTACTTAATTCAATTAACAACCTATTATTAATTTGTTGTATATTCCACATTTATTAGGCCTATATTTTTTTCCATAAAACTCATTTTATTGTCTTAAATATTTGTTCGATGTAAGACTGCACATGAGAACAACCTATGATTTCTTACCATGTAACTGTCCTCGTATGGAAATCTAAATAAAAAACCAAGTTCTAGACATGTATCCATGATTTCTAACCGACATCCCATGTCATTGTGCTTCATAGGATAGGACCCACCCAATCAAAAAGAGCATGTTTGTCTTAGTTCATCTACTATTCCATATATATTAGTGATAGACTAAGGACATTTTAGAAAGAGTTCTCTCACTTTAAAGGTCCTACAGGCATATACATCACATATGGCAACTTAAGTATCGAGATGCTTAATCGTGGAATTCTTTTCTTTCTAAGAACACACGTAAGATAAAAAGATAGAATGAATTGACTTAACTATAAATGAAACCAAACAATGCTTGGGGCTATGGCTTACACCAACAACCTCCCACTAACACTAGGCCTAAGAGAACCTAGCACAATTTTAAGAGATAATGCATATCCTCTCACATTGAAATAGAGACATTGTCATGTTAATAATCTACTGCATTGTTATTGATTTCAATCTTATATTTGAATTTGTTGCACATTTTAACTTTTAAGAGTTTTACTGTTAAGTTATGACACATGTAACCTTAAGATTCTCACGAACTGCAAAGTATATGATACGTATCCATGATGTAAACAACAATTTGTTTGATGGAACCAATAAACTCATCAATTTTTATTCAAACTATTCTTTGGATACACTTAACTCTTAACCCAAAAATAATCTATCTTTGTTCAAGTTAGAAATATAAAGAACATGTCTTGTACTTAGACTTAGTCCTAATTAAACCAGTATAATCTATCTTAATAGATTTTAGATACCTCGTATCATCTCGATTTAACTTACGTCTTTAATTGATCAATTACTACTATGCATTATATGAAGTAATATTAGAGCATTTATTCAATTAATTGGATAACATCAACATATTTGATACACCATATTTCTGTTTTCTTTATTTTATTCACATGCCTATACTCTCAATGAAGTTAACTCAAATGAATGCTTCTTTGAATTTCTAGGATTCTAAGTATGTTGATATTAGTTTCATCCATTTGAATCTTTCTTATCAATCTTAGATTTCATGTGTAACTGGGTTGTTGTTTTGTAAGTCTTTGTGAACTTAATCCAATATCTAATAATTCCTTTCTTTAAGGAATTTGCAAAAAATATGTCCAACTCCCTGTTCTTCTTGCAAAGATGAACTCTTATTTGAGAAAACATTCTTATTCGAGCAACAACTCTCTTGTTCTCATTTGGGCTAAGAAATGTTCACAAAACAAGCAAATTATGATTTAAGACTTTAAATACTCGTGAGTTAATTTCCTAACTTGTGACATTAGACCTTAATCCTTGAATAACCTAGACTTAATGGTTCCACCATCTCTCTCTCTTATGTTTTTCAAAAATGACTTTTTGATTGGTGTACAATAAAAGCCTATTATGCAACTGCCTAATAAAATTTAGGAAGATAGTTTGACTTACCATAAGTATACCATATAATTCATTTTATCATTTGAATACATAACTCGATTGAAATTGTTCCAAGATAAATGATATACATAGTTTTTATACCAGATTTTAGAATAAAAAACATTTAGTTATATATCTTATGAAAATGCACTTAGATAGTTGACATAAAAATTGTGTATGTGTCAAACACTTCTAAAGGAAGTCATGATACACGTTATTCTTTGTATTCAAGATGACAACATAATAAATGATTATCTTTCCTATGTACTTAACTCATAAAAACTCTTCTTAAAAGAAGTCTATATGTTTAGTTTTATGTACTTAGATGATCATTTGAAAGATATCTAAAAATGTATTTAAGTAATAGTCAATTTATATTTTATTTTAAAAAAACAATGATATAATGAAAATACTTCCATTAATGTAAGAAAAATCAAAATTCCAAAACATCCAAAAAGGAATGAAAATATAACAATGTTTGTCAAAAGATAACATTAAACTTTACTCATAACTAAGATATAAGTCTACAATCTAAAGTCTAAGAATAAGATGACTAGCAAGAGCCTTGACCTTTGAGAAAAGGTTCATCCTTCCTTCCTTGAAGCCTTAACTCAGTTCTTTGTACCTACACTTTTGAACAATTAAAATGTTAGAACATCCATAACGAGCACAGGTACTAATATAGTACAAAAAATTTTGAAGCTCGGAAAGTTAAATATCCAAAGTGGACGCCTTTGTTCTATTATTGTTTTCTTCTTCCTTAAAGAGCGTGCAATTCTTCCTCCAATGACCAATTTAATTGCAATGAAAGCAAGTGATTTTATGCTCTAAAATCTTTGGCTTGCTTACCTTAGGAGGAGGAGGCAAAACTTGTGTTTGACTCCCACTAGGCTTAGGACCATTGGGTTTTGACTTCTTATTCCTCTCTTCTTCTATTTAACATGCCCTTTTTAAACCATAAACATTGGATTTTTCTTTTATAACTCGATCTATTCTTGAGTTATTAATGATCTATGTAGCTCCATCGTTGGTTTAGTCATTCTTTGCATATTATAGTTCATCATAAACTGATTGTATGCTTCAGGCAATGATCTTAAAATCATATCCGTGGCCAACTGTCTAGGAACTTATACTTCCAATCTTTCAGTAGAATCAAGATACACTTTCATTTTCAATAAATGGGAACTAACTGAAGTACCTAAAGTCATCCTACAAGAGACAAGAAATTTTATGGTGAAAACCTCTTAGACCGAGCTTGATTTTGAAACATAAGTTTCAAATTCACCATGATCTCACTTGCCTCCATATTCTCAAACTGATTTTGTAGTTCGGGACTCGTAGTGGACAACATAAGACATGTGACATCATTGGAATCATTCTTCTTAGTCTTGTAGGTTTCCCTTTAAGCAATAATTGCATTCCTCATCGGCTCAGTGGGAACGCAACCATACAACACATAAAGGTTCTTCTCTTGTCTGAGGAAAATCCTTAAATTTCAAGCCTAATCTAAGAAATTGGTTCTGTTAAGTTTTTCCCTTTTGAGAATCAATTATAGTGTCAAGGCATTCGAGTTATTTGGTTGTGTCATTATTCAACCAAAAAAATTAGGACCAACCTTTTAGTTAAATATATAAATGCAAACTAATGCCCCCTTTAAGTAGTTCGTTAATAATCATGCGGGCCAAGATCCTCCTTTTCCAACAACACCCTAGTCAAGTTGTGCTTACACATTGAGAGGTTAAGCTACTTAGGTAGGTTACCACCCAATCGTGCTCATTGCATGACTCCTAGATTAATTGGGCTAACATGTGTAAGTGTTAAAAATAAATGCCCATTTTTATAGGGATTCAAGTTAATTATGACTTTGATGGAATACACTTTATCATTCTTCCATCTATAACAGATATATCGTACATAAAAAGAGAATGTGTCAAACATGGGGAAAAAAATCTTACAACTAAGATATAGCCTAATAGCCTTGTCGATCTTCAAGTTTGTGGGCTCTAACTACAGATGGTTTTGGGCTGTTCACTTTAGTTTGGCAAGTTTTGAACGTCATGGGCATGATGTTGGCTTCTTAATCCTCTTATTAGGGGCATGCCATCTTCTTTCTTACAAAGCTATACTAAGTACATAAAGAAATTTACAATAATCCTTACGAGGCACACAGGTGTAGTATTCAAGAGAAAGGGGTTGAATCTTAAATTGTGTGGTTTTCTTCTTTCTTTCAGAATTAAGAAAAAAATTGGAAAACAATATTAGTAGGGAAAAACAGAAAAATTTAGTGTGGTTTGGAATAACCTTGGCTTCTCCACTATCTTAATACCTCTACTAAGTTTTTTTAACCTTCCACTATTTTATTTGTCTAACAAATCACTTTCAAGCTAAGTGAGAACTCAAATACAATCTTCACTTTTAAGACAAGTGAGAACTCTAGTAAATCTTTTAACAATCCAACCACAACTCAACTCAATAAGATCATAGCAATTCTTACCTCAACAAATTGCTGATTGCAAACACTTTTAATCACTTAAAATTTATTTGGATGAAGCTTCAACTTATCTTCTTTGATTCTTACACATATGCTTACCAAATGATGAAAATATTGTTCACAATATAGACTTTCCATTTTTAGAGTTGTAAAAGTGTATCCAGCAGCAAATCGACCCTTTTTATACTTAAATCTAACGTTTATGGTCTTTAGACACATAAACTAACTTTTGGTGTTCAAAATACATCACTATAAAGCATAAATTCACCCGATTGCCTCTTAAGATACGATACATAACCTCAAGATCAATGCCTCGTAGAACACTCTTTGTGCGAACCTTAGGCATAATGGTTCTAATGAGAGCACTGTGTGCCATCCTCATCTATATCCCAAAGGAGTTGCAATCTAACTCTCTATGTCTGCCCTTTAGTCTTGATTGCAATTTTATCCATGTAATTGCATAAGCCTTATTAGTTTTGCTTCTAAGAACTAAATCAGGATCAGTCAGAAACTCCATATCCTCATCCTCATAGTACTCAAAGCTCCATAAACATTTGTACCCTCTTTATTTTAGCAGAAACTAGGAATTCAAGTTGCTTTTGATAAACTTTATATCCGTCTTGTTAACATAAGACTTGAGACATAACTCTTCAAAATCATCGATAGAGTGCGACATATTTGTATAAAAGTCTCTTGCTAACACCTCATGAATGTGAAATAACCTAGACGCAAATGAGCTAAATCCAACTTGTCCAAATGTGGGCTCAATATCTAACTCAATTGACCTCAATGAATCATAATTAAAGAACAAACTCTGAAGTAAACATTCACTATTCAACACATTCTCCAAATGAGTTTGAGCTTCCTTACTTACGAATCGAGTGTCATCACAGTCAGAAGGTGGTCTAAAAGAGCTCTCTACACCTTTCCTTTTTAGTTTTGCAGCCTGTTTTGGTCCCATTTGAAGCTTTAGAAAATTAGGGTTTGGAGAAAATCTGAGAAATCTGATGGAACTTGATGTTTTAAAGGTGTTTGAAGGTTGGGTTTTCTATTTAGATGATGAGGAAGTGTTTTGGAACAAGTTTGGAGTGAAAAAAGTAGGTTATTGAGGTTTTGGGGGTTTTCGCATGAGTGGTTTTGAGAGAATGGTTTGAAAATGGTTTTTGTAGAGGTTAAAAACTACCTGGAGCGTGATAACGTACATTAATTTGAACCGTAATGTACATTAATTATTTAATGTATGATAAAGCATGCCCGTCATACGTTATTCTTCTTGTTTGTATTTTCCATAATAACGTTAGTTATTCTACATCCAAATATACGTTATTTTTGCACAGATGTAGTAACTATCATCCCAACAACTGTTGTTTACCTCCAGATCATATTCTTTCAATGCCGTGACCATATTACAATATGATTATCTCTTAAATGTGTAGAAGCTGTAACTTTAACACATATTTGCATAATAACATGATTTATAACATATAATCACTATGTATGATATGAAAATGCAACCTTCAACATCAAAACATCCAATGTCAAAGTTCTATCATTCAAAATCAAACATCTAAACCTACAAACTAAGTGCATCATCAACTCATTAAAACATATCAACACCAACCACTCAAGATCAACATTTAACCCCACAAAACACTACATACTTATCAAAATCAACACATAACAACATCAAACCTGCAAAATCAATCTCATAAGTATATAAAGACATTATATCATATCAAATTAACATCAATGAACATCAATGAACTTAAATTAACAAAAAATCAAGCAAATCAAACATATGACCAAAATTCAATTAAGTGTAAATCATGAACAACAAAAACACAACACAAAAACGCAATTCAACATATTATCATTAAAAGTCAATTTATATCTCATGAAGTTACACATTCCTAACCCAAACCTTATCGAGTCAAAATTCATTTTATCTAAATGTTTAGTGAAAATATCTGCTAATTGGTCATTGGTATTAATGAATTCCAAGCTTATGTTATTCTTTTGAACATGGTCTCTCAAGAAGTGATTCCTTATCTCTACATATTTGGTTCTACTATGCAGTATGGGACTTTGGCTAGGTTTGAAAACAAAAGTGTTATCACATATTATGGGAATCTTTTCAAGCATTATGTCATAATTTAGTAATTGGAATTTAATCCGCAACACTTGTGCACAAGCACTCCCTGTAATTACATATATACCTACACTAGTTTGTTTCTTATTACTCTATATGATTAGGCAAGATTTAATAAAGTTAAATGACCCACTATTACTTTTCTTATCCAACTTACATCCAGAATGATATGTTCCATTGTAGACCATAAGATTAAAATCTAAGAAAGAAGGATACAAAAGTCCTAAACCTATAGTTCCAATTATCTAAACATTCTTTCCATGCACTCAAGTGTGATTCTTTAGGATTAGATTGATAACTGGCATATATACAAGTCACAAATATAATATTGAGTCCAGATGTTGTTAAATAGATGATTGAACCAATCATACCTCTATAGAGCTTTACATCCACTAATTTCTTATCTTCATATTTATCAAGATTTAATGTTGATGCCATTGGAGTTTGCATTTCTTTACAATCTTAAGGCTTGAACTTCTTTAGCAACACCTTGGTGTATTTGGTTTGCTGAATGAAGATTCCATCTTCTTTTTATGTTATTTGAAGTCTAAGAAAGAAGGTGAGATCCCCATCATGCTCATCTCAAATTCACCTTTCATCAAAGA
>CANYCX013179261.1:0-14869 GCA_948193385.1 Breynia disticha f. nivosa | reverse complement strand
AATTCAACGTGGCAGATTATCTCAATACCGACCAGAGAGGATTTAGGTTATTCTGACAATCACTCGAGGTCGAGTTCTCAACAGGTAGAGGAGAATGATGAGGCATCCAAAGACACGACATCAGTCTTTACAGGATTCTTGGCAGATTAAAACTCTTGCATTAGACTGTTTGTTAGACTTTAGATAATTTTATCAGAAATCTTAGTATTATCTTATTATACACTTTAGTATTATCTATTTAAAGTTTGTTTTGTTCGTAACTCTCATTAGAGTGCTATAAAAGCACCTGCTATGCAGCTTAATAAATTAGTTTTCAGACTCAATTTTTGTCTCTTGTGAGGTTTCAATCGTTTTCGATTGTGTTTATCTCGAGTACGTTTGTACTCGCGCTTCCGCGCTGCGTCATTTACCCATGTCTAATTTAACATATGATCTCGTTTTCTGAAATATGGTTATATACAACTGAATTAATGCAATTGTTGTAGCTTCTCCTGATGATCTTTTTTTCTTATATTATATTTTGTTTCATCTTAATGACCTATCACTGTGTGCAAGTTAGTCAGGTTTAGAATAGTGTTCCCCGTTTGACCTAATATGATGGAGGTTTACTTCTGTGTGAGATTACACTAAATTGTACTGTTTTGACGAGATTCAACTTCAAGCATTTTTAATAGAACTAACTCAGATTAATGTTGTATAACAAGCTGAGACTTTGCTGCTGCGACAACTAAGATTTTGCTACATGAAATGGTTCAGGAGCTAGCTTTGGTTGCAAATTTGTCTGGTTTGGAATAGTTCTCCCATTTTCACCTAATATGACAGTTCTGATTTTGTGCGAGACTGCTATAAATTTTGAGTCCCCATTGTGTTTTCTTGCTTTCTTCTATTTATTATAGTAACCTTTGCATTTACAGGTACCGTGCCATAACCAGTGCTTACTACCGAGGAGCTGTGGGTGCACTACTGGTATATGATGTGACCCGGCATTCAACATTTGAGAATGTTGAAAGGTGGCTTAGGGAGTTAAGGGATCACACCGACCCCAACATTGTAGTGATGCTAGTTGGTAACAAGTCGGATCTTCGCCACCTAGTGGCCGTCTCAACTGAGGATGGAAAATCTTTTGCTGAGAGAGAGTCCCTTTACTTCATGGAAACTTCAGCTCTGGAAGCTACCAATGTGGGCAATGCATTCGCTGAAGTGCTGACCCAGATTTACCGCATTGTAAGCAAGAAGGCTATGGAGACAGGGGGCGATGGATCTGCGTCAGCTGTTCCGCCAAAGGGGGAGAAAATTGACGTCAGTAAAGATGTTTCTGCCATGAAGAGGGTAGGTTGTTGCTCGAGCTAGGATTATAGTTCCAGTCCAATTGTTACGCAGGTGTAGCCCCCATGTTGTTTGCTGCATCAGTTCTATTATGTACAACAGTATCAAAGATGACAAGATTAGGAGATCCATTGGCACTTATTTTTCTGCTGTTTTTTTTAGCTGACAAGAGATTAGGAACACGTTATTACCTTACTTTGCTTCCCATATGTTGCAGAGTGGTCCTCAAATTTGTGCTTACTGATATTTTCTTCTGGGATGCCATACATGAATCTCAAAACCGGATGTTCATTGGATTCGACATACTTCTTTTATGTAGTATATATCTTGTGTTTTTTCTCCTTTTGTCTCATCTTTGATCCCATACGCGTCGTCTTATGTATCAGATTGTATTAATATGCATCAACTACTACATGAAAAGAATCATTTGTTAAAGGAAAAGACAGATTCCTCCACCATCTGCAAATGAAGACATGGCGTGTTAAAGAGAGGTTTAGTTGAATAATTGGTTATTAAATGAAAGCATGATACTTGTGATTTGCTTTCATTAATTGTTAATCCTCATTGTTAAGCTGTCATTACCTTTATTTTATGCATCCCTATGTCACACCCTGCTCAACTCGATTGGATAACGCAGAAAAATGCTTTGTTTTTAATATTGACAAGCAGCCCAGCCTTGTGGTCCTGAGACGCTATCGATACGCTTTGTATGACGTATTAATTTTTGTGTGGCAAAATTACATGAAAAAAGACAATACTACAGAGAAATATACAATAAAAAACGAGAAACTATAGAAAGCACGGCCTTACCGCAGTCTCAATGACTGATTACTACACAAACCCATCACCATGATTACTTCAAAGTAGATTTTAATCTTTTACTGTTCATATTATTCTTATTATAAACCCTAAACAAAACAATTTAAGGTAATCGTGTGCTTCTGGAAGTAATACAATTTTAAAAGAAGAGGTTGTTCAAGTAATACGTTAAAAGGTTGAAACTTGGGGGATCATATCCAGCTATCCTTTCACCTAAAAGTCAAAACTTTTGGTAGATCATTTGACTTTTTTGCTACATCCAACCAATCATTTTGATTCATACATCCAAATCAATTCAATCATCCTTCTTTCTTCTCCAAATTGGTGAACCCACAAATTTCAATTCAAACACTATTTTGTTTTCGTATACTATCTAGCTACAGATATTTTATCCACTCTATCTTACGTTACAATTACACCTTTTATATCTCAAGCAGTACGCTAAAAATTCGTTTTTGTGACAGCAAATAATGCATAATTACAGAAGGATCGGAGAGTTTGGACTCTTATTCACTTGCTACACTGAAAACAAGGCAACTGTTTTTTTAAATATAGACTGAAAAATATAAATTAACTCAAAAAATAAAATAAAATATTTTTTGGACCTTTTTCTAATTTTGTCATCTTGTGAAGGATCAATAAGGGATTTGCACCAACTGTGCGCATTGCAAGCTCCTTGTAATAAAAACAAATAAAATAAAACCCCGCCTCTCACATATTGCCACGTGTTAGCAGATTTGAACTTCGGGCCCCACCTCTCGCCTGTAACGAAAAACCGCTGAGCATTCCGGCAATTCACCGAGATCGGCGAATAAAGACTCGTCCTCTTCTCTCATCGGAAAAAATAAAGCGCTTTTTTCTTCTTCAGCCGCAAAGATATGACTTTGAAAAATAGTACTAGACGACGGCGTTGTTTGAGCTCCAAACCAATCAAATTCGTCTAAAGAACCGTTACTCAGGTCCGGGAAATTCTCTTCGGGTTCTGGCTCAGTGGAGATAGGTTCGGACTTAGGAGCAGGTTCTGGTTTTGGTGATGCGGCGTCGTTTTGAGTATTGTCTTTGTTACTGTGATGATTTGTTCTTGAAGGTGGTGGCCAAGGGTGGTTGTGTTCACACGAGTATGTGACGACTAACATTGTGGGATCCGCTTTACTTCTTTCCACTTGTTTTCTCGCCGGACAACCTTTTGAACTGCTGCATCTGTAATAACCTCTGTTCCAACCAAAATTAAGATTAATTATTGCTACATAATTACGGAATTATTAATTAAGATGAGCTTTGGTATAAGCAATTTTGATTAATTTAATTACCTGGGATAAGGTGAGCCCTTGATCGGTTTTTGGCCGTATTTTCTCCAAGCCCATGAATCGGCCGGCGGAGGCGCGTTTTCACCTTTTAGTCGCGACCCTTCTACGTCTTTCAGTGGTACTGACACAACTCTTTTCTGTATCCCTCTCTTGCTGTATTCATTAAAGAAACTATCAGTAAAATGTACAACTTCGATTATGATCATACACGAAATCCATACAGGCAAAATACCTTCTTTTAGGAGACGAAAGAGACATCATCTTGACAGTGGAAGAAGGAGATTCAGGTCCACTGTCATTCTCTTCCTGATCATGACTACTCCCCAGATGGTGCAGTTTGTTTCTGTACAACTTAGACTCCATGATCAGACTGTGTGCCCTAGTTAATACGAAGACAGTGTTCCCAGAAGACGATAAGAAGAGAGATAAAAAGGGCAGTGGTTTGGGTAGAGGTGAAGGAAGATGGTGATGAGGGAGAAGGTGGAGAAAGAGAGAAGAGTAGAGGTTTAAAAATTGGCCGCCATGTTGACGGATGAGGTTTTGTGCATTAGTATATGGAGGACGTGCAAGCTAATGTGAAATTATTATTTTCTTAATTTTATTTTTTTGGTTTTATATTGCCATTTGATTACGACTCTTAAATTATTCTTTTCCATATTTTGATTCCTTCAACTTCAACCCTCCTTTTTCATTCATATCTCTTCCATTTTTTTTTAATTCCCACTTTCCTACTCTTTTAATTAAACTATTTCTTCTTAATTAATTTTCCTTTCCTTTTGTTTTGCAATTATTTTATGTTTGTATGTTTAATGAAACATGATTGCTCAATGATATGGGATTGGTGAGTTGTCTTATTATTTGTATTAAACCCTAACTAATATGGGTGTTAATTATGTCATTATCATGACGTGTTATTTTCAAACAAATATCATTATTAATTACATAAGCATAACAAAAATTAAATGTATATAATTCGTGTTTTATCATAATTATATATACAGGAATCGTATTACCGTATCAAAAATTGTCATTTTTTTAATATTGATTTTTTGAATCATGTATGGAATTTACAGAAAGAAATGGTACTGGATATGTATTATGTTCTACTCTTTAAATTAATCAAGGGGAAGCTTTATTCAGCTGGCTCAGATGATTTTTTTAAAATTTTAATTTATTTTAAATATTTTTTTTGGCTTAAACGAAGGAGAAGAGAAGTTATAAGATTATCCATTTGCTTAATTATATAAGATTCCATTGTTGTAGGTGACTTCATCAGATTTGTCCTTATTTCTCTTCTTCCATGGCAATTACCTTCCTCTTACTCCATCTTTAGTTCCACAGTTTTATCTTTAAACCCATATTTAATCCTTATTTGCAGGGAAAAGTCAGATAATAGAACCTATCTTATTGGTCTAAACTCAACAACGATGTCGTCACCAAAATTATAAATCCTATAAAATAAAATATAATCATTGGTCGAGAGTTCATCCACTTGACACGCTCCGACGCTCAAGTTTCTTTTACGAAAATTTCTTTGAATCCACCGCAATGTTGACCAATTAAGATTAGGTTAATTAATTAAGACGTAGTTCTACACATAAAAATTTGTGTTTTTTGAATAAATTTAACAGTTTCTAACACATTTATTAATTTAATTAAAATCTTGTTTTTGATTAACTCATTTATAAATTTAGAATAATTGTTGCTTAGTTTTTTTTTTTTGATATTTTTGAACTATATAATTGTTGCTTAGTTTGATATAGAAAGAATTGACGGATTTGATTCTTGTTTATGTTCTTTTAACAGCTAAAACTATATATATATAATTAGAACTTTTTTTAACATTTTTCTTGTAGTAATTAATGCAGAAACCATACTGAAAATGCACAAAAATTGCAGGAAAAATATTAATAGCAGTAAGATGCCTGGAAAGTTGCCTGTTATAAATATATTATTAGTCGATTGTTGACCAAGTCAATTGTTGCTATTTAATTTCTGCATCTCTCTCTTTAGAAAACGATGGAAGAAAAACAAATGGCCAAATTGTGAATTGTTACATCAAAAATATCTAACCAACGAGGTGTTGGTTGGACTGACAATTCAACCCTTCTATGAAAGCTTGAACCTAGGTTCGAGTCCGAGGAGAGTCGCCCCCGTGAGGGAGGAGTCGTGCCTCTCGCTCGAAATTCAAATTAGTCTTGGTCAATGTGTCGGGAATACTGGGGTTCAAACAAAAAAAATCAAAAATATCTAAAAACAATCAATATTCTGAAGCTCATTGATGCGTGAAGCAATGTGATCTGTATGACATTTTCTCTAATATATATATCATTTTACTATGACCTTCATCATTAATAATAGATCACTTCCTATATATAAATAATTTCCACCTCTGACTTCCATTAACTACGGCAACTTTCGTGCCTCTCTCACCAGTACTCACCCCTCCTTTATCTATATACACGGATAATTTAAGTTAACGGATCGTAATCGTATTAGTAATTGTTCTATCAAATATTATTGTTAATCATATTACGGAGTTAGGAAGTGTACGCCCTTTCATCCCAAGTTGTTAATTAACTGCTGGAAACTACATTTGCATGAAACTGAAACTTCCCCATTATCTTCCTCAGTTGATTTTTATGTTCTCTCCTGAGAAAGTGCCAACATATACTTTTTCAGCAAGATAGCACATGCATGGCAATGGCTGTAACTATATGTATAATTATTTGTGACAAGTTGGTATGTATAAGATATTAGGGCAGCAGAAAAAGAGAGAAAAGTTGATAATAATGAGCAACCGAATCTGCTGAATGAATCTGCCATTAAAGCTTGTGATCCCAAAAATGTCCACTCGAATGTATTTCACATGCTGTGTTTCTCTTGCCTTTGATTCAATTTTGAGACCAATACATTGCGTACTTTGTTATGTTGCATTAACTCTACATTAAATTTAACTGTCATACTACGATCATATTGACTTTGCCGTCGCAGTTCGATCATATAAAAAATACGTCATCCGTTTCTTAATGTTTATTAATTTAGCATCAAACTCTTGTTCTTTTAAAGTTTGTTAATGTAACTGTTTTGTCAATTGTTTTGCCTAAAATACCCCACAATTATTCTAATTAATTCTCTTTTTTCATTTTTTTTAGCACTTACTTTATTAGAAGGGCAAATAAATCTTTTATACATTATTTATAACTTTCTTAATTTGTGTGAAAAACTCAAATTAATAGACATTAAGGAACGGAGGGATTATACATTTCTTCTTCATATTAATAAGTGATATTACACAAATTACGAGAATTAAGAAATTATTGGTTAAATTAATTGTACGTGGAACTTAAAATATTAATTATACGTTAAGATAATTAATATAGAAATATGATATATTAAAATGATTCGGAATGGTAATTTGTCAAACTAACTAATTTTTATTTTAAAGACGAAGTAAATATGTTTTTTTGTCAGAAATTGAGAAGGAAAGGAGATGCACATCACAGTCATACACAGCTGGTCAGTTGTCAATAAAAATATTAAATTCAGAACAACCTATGAATAATAATCTTAGATATATTAATATAAAATGCTGAGAAATTTTTTATTTGTATTTCAAATATCTACCTAATTAATGTATTGACCATAGAATGATTCTTTCTTTTCCAGCAAACTCAGCCCGTGTCGTCAGTTCCTTCATTGATTTATCAAAATCAAATTAAAGGAAAAAATTAACAAAAAATAATTTATCTGTCGTTATGTTCACTTATATATAGAGGTGTAAAAATTGAATCAGAATCGAAACTGGAATCAAAACTAGTCATGTCTGATTCCAAACCGGTAGTTTGATTAATTTTAAAGAAAAATTGAACCTGAACCGTCGAAGCGGAAATGGAACGGCCGATTCAAAACTGACCTGAAATCGAAACCGAACCAGTCCAAACCGTGTTATACTCGGTTCGGTTCAGATTCATAAATTCTGTAAACCGTGAACCGCTGATTTCAAACCAAATAAAACCTCTAATTATATCTACCGTTGTATTTATGAAATTAGTTTCTCCACTTGTATGGCAACTTCTTCTCTAATTTCTATTAGAAACCTCTCATGTGAGTTTCTTCTTGGGTAGAAAAACTAATTATCATTCGAAAAACAAAAATTATTTGAAGTTAAAGTATGAAATCATGTTAATTTCTTTTTTTTTTTATCAAAGAAAGCAGGTGAGGCTCCTTGGGAAATTGGTATGATAGAAGATGATATCTTAGAAGAACACAAGTGTTTATAGGAAATGAAATCACTAATTATATTCTTATATTCAAATTTAGAAAGTAAATATTTTTAATAAAATAACCAAATTATTTAGTCTTTTTGAGATATTTTTAATGTAGATAAAATTTAATTAATTTAGTTACAAGAGCAGCTAATTGTATTCAACATCTTATTTATGCATTTAATTTTTTTTGTTATAAAATTAATATTATAAATGAGTATTTTAATTTTTATAGTTATGATATCTCTTGAAAGTTTCATCTAAAAAAGAAATTTATACTGATATATAATAAAAAAAATTAATCAGTATTCCATATATATAACAAAAAAAGTAAAAACAAAACTTAAGAATTGTGAAAGTAAAATCAAACAAATAATATTTTCAACGTGTCTTTTTTTCTGAACTGATTAGTTTCTTATAATAAAACAGCGTTAAATAATTTTTTTAGAAAATTAAGAATAGACACAGATTTTTTATTATAAGAAGCTAATTAGTTTAGGAAAAAATGATAAAAAAGACGGTACTATTGAAAAAAGCACGATAAAATGGGCGGGCCGGCCGCACTTTGTCTATCTCTGATCAAGTAGAGATATATTGTCAGAGGACGACATTCAATCTTCGACATTTTAGCTCAAATTCTAACACAACAGACAGCAGAACGTTTGAGGATTAATTATATATTTAGTTTGGTTTATGAGACAGACTAATGCACTTAAGCTTCATATTATCCAAACTGCTTTCATGCTCAAAATTAAACTCCAGATCTTTAATCCATCTGCGAAAAACTCCCATGCTCTGTTACAACATCACAGTGTTGAACCAGAGGAAAAATAAATACTTAGAGCTCTTTAATTTCATGCTATCCCAAATCCTGGTTTCTTAAGACGCAAAGCCAACAACGAATGGAGTTATGGTAGTCCGCCATTGAAAACGACGTTTCTGCACTGTAATGTTGCAACGTTTCCGGCAATATGATTTGGTTCATGATAGGGAACAATAACTTCAAAACTAATTAAGTAGATTACAAGAGTCTTCATTAATATGTTAATAACAACATGAAGTTATCAGTATGGTTTCTCGCTAGTTCTCTACGCTTGATGCTCCGTTCTCTCCAGATTGTCCATTAATGGCGTCAAGCAAAGCTCGAGTGATATCTTTTACATCTGGATCATCGGCACCATCATGTTGTTGATTATCTGCTACAATAATAGCTTCCATGGAAAAATATGACTTGCATGATACTTTAGCATGTAACACAGTAAGACCCATTTTTTCAAAGACCTCCAAGATTTGTACTAGATAATTTTCTTCTCTCTTCTCGCAAAGAACCTTCACTACAAACCCTTTTCCTGCCTTCTCCACCTTCACTTCCTTCTGAAAGTTAATATAAAAACATGCATTTATTATTTCAAAAGAAGGGAGTTTAAGAAAGTAAGATAAAAAAGGAAGCATGTATTACCTTAGGCAAGTGGAGCTGGTCCATGAGTGTTAAACATGATTTTTTGATTTCAGACAAGCAAGAAAGTTCTCTTCTGATAGACTCCAACTTGAGTTTGAGAAAGTAGATGTAGAGAAGTGAATCCTTGATGATGCAGTTCTTCTTCACCTTCAAACATACAAAAACGTTAGTGAAGTCGAAGGCTGAAGATAACCATTGTTTTGTTAAATTATTTTGCTGCAAATATACATGTTTTAAGGAAGAGATAGAGATGTATTACTGATTTGGAGTGAGTGATTGTTCTTAAAATATGAAGCTTTCTACGCAATGCCACTCTTCTTTGCAACCTGTTTGAGACCATATTTCTCTATGAATCTATAATATTTTTCTATCAATTCAATAAATGATTTGTAAGAAGAGAATGAAGAAGGTTGGCTTTTTATAGAATGAGAATGATATGAAGGGAATGAGAGGATCCAGTGGATTCGTATTGGGATCTTGGATTGCTAATTTTCAACTATTTCTTCCTTGTCTTACATGAAATTCCAAAGTGAAACATTACTACACTATTTGAAAATATTATCAACATCTAATGAGGACAAGACTACTGTATTGGTTGAGTAAAATGTAGTCATGGTAAGACTCAGCTGGTTCAGTGATTAAGTCACTCAAATGTCGATGCAGCACATCACTCTATCCTCATCAGCACCAACCCTTCGTTCGTAAGTTCAACGGTCAAGAGTGTCGAACAGCACAGTGACGAGTTCAATTCCTGTGTCCGTAGCGTCCTTGAAACTCTCTGCCTTTAGTTCGTGCATTAGCCCGACTCGTTTCAAATCCACAGCAGCAGGGCTCTGTAAATATATAATTGAAAAATGAAAAAGAGGAAGAGTTGAAGCAGTGAGTTCACGGGCGTCTCGTTTGGTTTCAGTTTGTCTCCTATATTTGCTAGTGGCCGCAGCTCACATGCTCTGACACTATAACCTCCTTACAATGTTTTGTTCCTTATGGTTCTTTTCATTTCCATATATGCCAACTCTTCACTACTGCCTTTCGCTTCAAACAAATCTGCCTCACATATTACTTCTTTAAAGATTGATTAGCAGCAAAACCATCTGTCCAAAAACAGTGAACGAATGACATGTCGTGAATCATTCCATATTGAGCAGAATAATCCAAACAAAGAGACAGAAAGAGGTACAATGGCTACAGTAAGAGACGAGCTGGTCGTTTCTGAATCTTGAAATTCATTCTAAGCAGACATGCTTATATCCTTCATGCATATATCTGCACAAACAAAATGGCAAAGAAAAGCTGTAATGCTTTGTTCCTAAAATCACTCTTATTGCCTTGAATGTTGTGTGAATGTAGGTCAGGAAGAGTGGGAGGGGTCCTTTTATTGTCTCCTTATATTGTGATATTTGAATGCCCATTCTCATATTTGTCGACTTGTGTTTGACATCTCCCTCTCAGTTGGGACACTTCTCTTATTTCTATCACTTCATTTGTCATTATTTCTTCAATCTCTCCTTCTTTTTATCTTCTGGCTTGGGGAATCTGGATGATGATGATGATCACATGACTGCACAATACAAATTTCTTTTTCGCAATTTTCAATTCATGCCAGTTTGGATTATTAAATATTAGAACACAAATATCTTTTGTGTCCATTCCAATTTCAAATAGAACAAGTTCTCATATCTCTCAGTTTCGACACTGTTTAGTTCGATTTTTTCTAAGATTCTGAAAATGATGTGGTGCAAGTATGTTTGTTGATGTTCATTAATTGTTTACTTACAAAAGAATAACACTTCTCATTGAATCAATGAAATGTCACATGCCAAAATTAGTTGATAAGGTTATCCTGTGTATGTGGGATTTTTCCCTACTGAAAAGGATTTAGTACTTCCTAATAAAAACCTTGACTTTGAACAAAGATAACATGTTATTAAAATTATATAAAAATAAAAGAGTCCAATATTTAGTTGAACCGAAATCAATTTGAGAAAAGCAGTTTGAAACAATTATTTGTATATTTCAATTGGTTCAGTTTGGAATTTTAATATATTTTTTTTGGATTCAGAAAGTTTGGTGAAAACAAAAAACCGACTAAAAAAATCGAATTTTCATAAATACAGTGTCTATTATATATTTGAGTTATGTACTAAAATATCGTTCTACTAAATCCCTAATTCCCAATTGACTAAATCCCTAGTTTCTTATCATGTATTCAACTCTTCCTCATCCATGACTCCATGAATAAAATATAACCAAATCTAATTAGGGATGATAATTGAACTTACAATCTGGGGGGATCCGTTCCCTGTTCCCATTTGACCAGGGAATTTTCGGTTTGATCGGGTATGGAGACGAAGATGAGGACAAAGATTTTCCGATAGAAAAATTAGGCACGGAAGCGGAGATGGTATCCCTCCATTCTCGCGCGGAATCCCTATTCCCATCGCCGTCGAGGTCCTAACAGAAAATCTCTGTCCCCATCGAGTAATACCCAAATCTAGGCCAGTTAATATATATTAATTTTATATATTTAAATCAAGTATATGTTATTATTATTATTATTATAATAAAATTAACTTTTATTATTAAAGCAGGTATGAGATCCTCATAAGAATCCCGATATCTGACGGAGATGATATCCAAATACCATCCCTACAATGACAGGAGTGAGAATGAGTTTGAGTTTGAAATTTCAGAGACAGAAACGAAAAAGAGATCCTTAAAAATCCTATCCCCGTTGTTATCTCTAAATCTAATCTTCTTCATATTTGACGTGAGCTTGCCAAACTCATTAGTCATTGTGAATTTGTTTGAAGTAAAAGCCAATTGAGTTTTTGCCTTGTTTATAATGAACATGTATTTGGCCAATTCATATTTCATATCAATTTATTTTTATATAATTATAATTATTTTAAATTTGTGAGATATATTTTCTAAGTTCTAAAATTCACTTAATTGACTGAAAAAAATTGAAAAATTCGGTTCGACTCATTTCCCTAAAATGTTCGATTTTTAATTGTTTCGTTTTAGTGACCAGACCCAACCAAACTGACCTATTAGATCCAAATTAGAGGCTCTCTTTGCCCAATTTAATAGAGATATACTATTTTAGCATCATAAATCATTAGTTAGAGTATTATTCATGTCGTAAAGTTCTATAATCAATAAATAATTATAATAATTAACATAAGTCAAAGGACATTTTTGAAAACAAAAGATAAAATTAAATGCATTTAATTACCAAAGCTAATATTTTTTAATTTATACAAAAAGGAAAATTTATTATACTAAAAGAGAACTAGATGCAAAAAATATGATATTTAGTAACGTGTATGCAAAACATTTGCAAATAAATTTAAATGATAAAAATAGTTTGATTTTTTATCTCATATTATAAAAAATATTTTTATGAAACAATCATATCAAAATAAAGATAAAATAAAGTATTTTAATTGTATGAGATAAATCATATCAAAATAAAAATAATACTATATTTATTCTAATATTATATTATTTTTATTATTTTTTTGAATAAAATAATCTAGATAAATTTATAAAATCAATACTATCATAATATACGACATTCGATCGTATTACGTGGGTAAATAACTTAAAAATAATAATTATTCCTAAAATATTTTCAAAAAAATATTATTATTTAAAATATAGAATTATATTTGTCTTTAATTTTTTTAATTTATTGTTGGGTTGATTTGATTTTTATTGTTAAGTTGATTTGATTTCTTAGAGAGCCTTGCAGTCATGGAGATGTATGAGTTTCATGCAATATACATGGAGATGATTTGTAGGCATTTTGGGATTATTTGGAATGTTAACAAAGTTTCAGTTAAAGAAAACGTGGCTAAACCCATAAATAGCCCCCTGAACTTATATCCATTATCCCTCTAGCCCCTTCAACCAATTTTGTATCCTCTCAGTCCTTTTAACTTCTAAAATCGTTGCATTTAAATACAAAAGTTAACACCGTTAGCTTTTTCCGTTAGTTTGGTAAAAACAACATATTTTGTATCCTTTCAACCCCCTAAACTTATAAATATATAATATTTAACCAAAAATCATGACATTTTGATGAATTAATAATATTTTTCAAAACATTAACAGTTGTAAATTTGAGCTAGATTCTATAAAACTACTAAATTTAAATATTTTAGACATATTTTAAATCGTAACATTATCTAGCGATAATGTGTATAAGTTCAGATGACTATTTATGGGTTTAGCCAAGAAAACGTTGATTATACATGTGTATAGACGACTGCATAGTTGAATACAACTTGGTACACGGATTACACGGTGTAAGTAAGTAACAAAGTGACTATATAGTGAAACATGACGTTATAACGTCTTCTTTTTGTCTAATGTCAGATCTCGATCTGTTGGAGTTACATAGACGAGTATTGTCATCGACCCGTTTCTTATAAAATACAATCTTGTAATGTGCCGCATATGAAAAAAAATGGATCTCCTGTTATTGAGTGAAAAACATATTTCATTGGCACAATGCATGCATCATAATATAAGGATAACTGTAGACTAAAAAATGTTGAATCCCACAATTTGATTCAACTAAAATTATGTTGGTAAAAAGTAAAATTTTATAATTATTTTTACATTAAATTAAGATTTTTTTTTATTTTTGTAAAAATAAAAATTCCCGTTGAAATGTAAAGAACTCCAATTCGGGGCTAAATTTTAGTAAGGTTCAAATTGAGTTTTGATAAAATCTTGAAATCACTGCTTGTACGTTAAAAAATTACAATAATGTGTTATAATAGTTTCATTCTAATGATCATTTCCATTAAATATAACAGAATGTGAACAAAATACTGCTGATACATGGGTGGTTTGAAGAAGAAGAAGAAGAAGAAGAAGAAGAAGAAGAAGAAGCAGAAGCAGAAGAAGAAGCAGAAGAAGAAGCAGAAGAAGAAGCAGAAGTAGAAGAAGAAGAAGCAGAAGAAGAATAAGCAGAAGAAGAAGAAGAAGAAGAAGAAGAAGCAGAAGAAGAAGCAGAAGAAGAAGCAGAAGAAGCAGAAGAAGGAGAAGCAGAAGAAGAAGAAGCAGAAGAAGAAGAAGCAGAAGCAGAAGCAGAAGAAGAAGAAGAAGAAGAAGAAGAAGCAGAAGAAGAAGAAGAAGAAGAAGAAGCAGAAGAAGAAGTAGAAGAAGCAGAAGAAGCAGAAGAAGAAGAAGAAGAAGAAGAAGAAGAAGAAGAAGAAGAAGAAGAAGCAGAAGAAGAAGAAGCAGAAGCAGAAGAAGTAGAAGAAGAAGAAGAAGAAGAAGAAGAAGAAGAAGAAGAAGAAGAAGCAGAAGAAGCAGCAGAAGAAGAAGAAGAAGAAGAAGAAGAAGAAGAAGAAGAAGAAGAAGAAGAAGCAGAAGAAGAAGCAGAAGAAGAAGAAGCAGAAGAAGAAGCAGAAGAGGAAGAAGAAGAAGAGGGAGAAGAAGAAGAAGAAGAAGAAGCAGTAGAAGAAGAAGAAGAAGGAGAACAAGAAGAAGAAGAATCTGAAGAAGAAGAAGCAGAAGAAGAAGAAGATGAAGAAGAAGAAGAAGAAGAAGAAGAAGAAGAAGAAGAAGAAGCAGAAGAAGAAGAAGAAGAAGAAGAAGAAGAAGAAGAAGAAGAAGAAGAAGAAGAAGAAGAAGCAGAAGAAGAAGAAGAAGAAGAAGAAGAAGAAGCAGAA
>CANYCX013179174.1:0-27878 GCA_948193385.1 Breynia disticha f. nivosa | reverse complement strand
GAGAAAAATGTGGATGTGGTTGTAAATGAGGAAGAAACTTATGTTTAGCTATATATATATATCACAAGTTACCATTTTACCCCTTGCTTAACTATCGGCTATTCTTTTCATTTTCTCTCTCCCGGTTACAACTTAACATTTCCATTTTTATTTCTTAATACCTTCCACACATTTCTATCATTTAATAATTTATTTTAATTCGCGAAAATTTTATTCGCATTATTTTCGAAATAATTATAATATTATTAAAATTCTTAAAAATGGAGGGCGTTACAGTATAATCTTTCACAAAACCTTTTCTTCTTAAACTCTTCAAATCTTCACTAAAACTCGACTCACAATTCATTCATTATGTTTTCTGTAACACCCCAAAAATTAGTCCATTTAAATTTAAAATAATAATGATGAATAAGAATGAAATATGTCTGTGCGCGTTGTTTGATTTCTCGCATGTGCCGAGAAAGTTGTGCAAGCGGGGTGGAAACCGAAGTGATGAATGCACATATCTTTGAATGGTAATGTAAATGATGCAATAATGTATAATTGGTTGAGAGTGAAAGGTTTTAAAGTTAATTGAATGACCTTGAAAGTTATGTAATGCACTGTAGTTGTGCATCGTTGGTAAACGATTGGAATGACACTAAAATGAGGCGATGAATTAAGTGTGTTATGGGATTGTGTCTAGATGTTAAATAAGGTTTAATTCAATGTTAATTAATGTAAATTAAATTGATATAATGTTTATTTTAAGTTATAAGCATGTATGTATAAGTTTACGCATGTTAGGAATCAAAGGAAATTGGAAAATGCTAAGTGTTGTTGTTGGAAAGAAAATAACGTATGCCAAATGGTCTTTTAACCTACTTTAATTAGGATTAATGTATGTTACTCCAGGAGTTATCATACGTTATTCTTACTGCAATTTCAAAAAACTGCATTTTGTTGGCATACATTAATTTCAAAATAAACATACGTTAACAAGCCGAGAGACATTCCAACCATCCTATAACTCACTTCCACCTACCAAAACACTCTCCAAACTTCCTCTCAATTATTTCTAGCCATTCCAAACACAAAACCTACCCTAGAACAACACATTTACACCAAATTAAACACATTTCCAACCACGAATCAAGCCTTCCTCTCTCTAGGTTTCAAAGAAACGGGAAAAAGGTAAAATGCTAATCCCGAACTGAAATGTGTTGTATTTTAGGTACATTGTGTAGGGTTTTGTTTGGTTTTGAATATAGAACATGATTCTATAAGCCATTGACCCTAAAACATCTGTTTTTGTGAGATTTAAGAGATTAGGGTTTTGGGGCTTTTGGGGCTTTTGAGTAGAAATCAGATTTAGAAGTTGAAATAACCTACATTGTGTGCTAAAAGTTTGGAAATGTGATTGTATTTGTGTAGACAACGATATTCAGAACCCAACTCGGGAATCGGGCGACGGATTGGACCTCGAAGCCCGAGGTAAGTGCTTTTATGCCACTTACTTGCTATGTTCTCGCTTTCTAATGGTTATTTTTTATTGTATGATGTTCTTAATGGAAAATGGAAATGAGTTGAGGCTTGAAAAGTATATGATTGTATGGTATGTGAATAAGACGCCTACTAATGAACGTGGTTGTGCTTGTATGGTTGCTTAATGATGGTTGTAGTTTGCGATATGGATGTATTGTGTCGAAATGGGTTCTTAGGAACCAAATATGTGGACTTGATGTTTGTTTGGAAAATGCATGTGTTTGGAATGGTTAATGTAACTGTGGAACATGAATATATGACTTGTGGTTGATTTGCCTTATAGTCAATGCCTGATGCTCATTATAGAATATTGTATTGTGGCTAAAGGCCTTGAGGAAATGGATTGCATTCATTCATTTCATGTTATGTGGAAACACATGAGCATGCTTGCATGAGGCATGTGTATGAGGGCATAATGGCTGCATGTGATGAATTTAAAAGGGCATAATGGCCAAATTGATAAAAGGACATAATGGCCAAATTGATGAAAGGGCGTAATGGCTGAATTGATATATGTGGTCGTAATGGCTGAAATGAAATATATTAAGGGTGTAATGGCCAAATGTGCAACGGGATTGAGTGAAGTCTCTCCCTTGCAAAGTTAAGGCTAAGGAGCATTGCATTGTGTGAATTGCATTAGCATGTGCATAATGCATTCATTCATTACTTATGGTTATGGCTTAATCTTATAAGTGTGTATGGATTCTTGATGGATGTTTAAGTGTGAGGATGATGATAATGATATATGTAAGATGTTAATCACTTCGTTAAAGATGTGATAGTGGTTTGTTTAGTATGGAATTGGAATGCGTATGATGTGATTATGTCATGAGATTGATGTGTGATTGAATGATATGGACTCGCGTATGAGTCATAAATGGTTTGCACATAGAATAAGAAATTAATGTTATCATATGGAAGGATAACCTTGTATGATTATATGTTGATTGTACAAGTGGTATGATCGATTTGACTTAGTGTTATGTGTGTTGGCTTGATGATAAAATGTGGTATATCTGATGTGGTTGAATGTGAACCAATGGTTGGAAACTTGAAGTATGATATGTATAAATGAATATGGAATTGAATAACTCTATGTATGAATATGAATGATGTTATGTGTGAATATCGACAATACGAATGAGAGAAGTATTGATGATGATATGTGTTTGGGCATGGATTATGAAATGATGCGTGATGAATGATATTGATGGTTTTGATTTCTTTTGTAATGTTGAAGTTAAGATGTAATGTGTGTGTTAATGGTCATGTTTTGATGATTTGAGGGTTTGAGAGAAAGGAATAAGTGCTCGGAGGGATGAATTAATGTGCTAAGTGTTAGTCAAGTTGTGAATGTATGTTATACAATTCAGAATTTGGACATAATGCTACTGAGTGGAATTAACGTATGTTTAATAGGCCTAAACCTACGTTAATTTGAAATTTAACCTACGTTAATCCAATGTTGGCATATGTTAATATCATAGAACCTACGTTACTTAGTGATTGGCATACATTATTCAAGTGTTGGAACCCTCAGGAAGAATAACGTATGTTAGGATGGCTTAAACATACGTTATTTTCATGTAGAACCCTAATTTGGCCCGAATAATGTTGTAATGACTATCTAAAGTACCCTAATGATTAAAAATGGGTTTATTAGTGAATAAAAATGTGAAAGGAAATGTATTAACACATGTATGATTGTTGTGACATGGCTTTAGGGCGCCATTAGGGAGGATAGGTCGAGGTGGCCGAGGACTCCCCTGCACCCTAGCATGTAGCGACACTGAGGGACAGCCTTTCTGAGTATTTAATAAATACTCACCTGTGTTTTGCTGGATCCTGTGTAGAGTGACAGGTATCAAGGACGGGACTACGTGAACAGCGAGGCTAGCGATTCGATACTAAAGTTTGGGCTCTTAGGGCTTTCGTTGTATTGATTTACATGCATGTATACTTTATCTTTTGTGGAAATTGTGTAATTGCATCTAAACTGTTTTCCTTGCTTCCGCATTGTTAAAATCATACGTGGTTTTAAATGTTTTTCATAGCTTCCGCATTATGAAAAATATTCGTGTATGATTTACTCTGATTTATATTCTACAACTAATGTTTTAAAAAAATGGATGCAAAAAATCGATTTTATTCGGAAAAGAACTTAGTGAAATTTGGCGTCACATTTAGTGGTATCAGAGCAAGGGTTAGATTCCCCACAAACTGTGCTAGAGAAACAGTTTTTCTTATATCATTTTATGTGAAACTAAGTTTTGGAATTGTAGATTTCTAAATGTTGGAGACAGTCGACAGTGTATCTCATGCAGCTGCAAAAGCCTATGCATGATGATAAAAAGGGTAAAATGATAATAGTAGCAAATATGTTAAGTATTATAGTATACTTAGTATACTTACAAGTTGACATTGATTTAAGGAAAGAATAAGTATGTATGAAAATGTTGTTATGAGAGGAATTATGTTGCAAATTGATTGAATGTGGTTTGTTGACTTGTTTGGAATGTGTTGAAATTCCATGAAATGCGTAATGTGATGTGTGAAATGATTTAGATGTGAACTATGAAAGTTGGTCTGCGATATGATATGTTATGAACGTCCCAGCCACAAGTTGGCACATTATGAGTTGATAATATAATGAAATGGGTTAAACATGTGAGTGTATGGTATAAGTGTTGTTTGATGCCTATGGTGATATATGTTGGGCATGTATGCGAACATGGTCTAAGGGCACATAGTGAATTGACAAAGTAACGAGTTATGGTTTTCGGATTGAACAAAATGAATGGTATATATATGATATGTGATTAAAGCAATGTGATAATTCATGTTTACTTGTCATATGAATGATATGGATGTTCCTTATTGATTAGTTGATGAACTCTCGAGAGTTACATTTGGTATATGTCGGATGATGCCACGAGTTGGACTTTATAAACATGTTATGGATTGACATATCTTGTGGAACATTCATGTGCATGTGCTACGAGAAAGTCAAGATGAAATGTATGAATTTGCATTCATACATATTATAATGTGTTGGCATGAACAGGTGTATAACTTTGCATTGAGAAAATGGAACTTCGGTTCACAACGGAAGTTCGGTTCACAAATGGAACTTCGGTTCACAATGGAACTTCGGTTCACAAATGGAACTTCAGTTCACAATGAAACTTCGGTTCATAATGGAACTCGGTTCACAATTGGAGCTTCAGCTCACAAATGACGAAGAGAGTGGAGTCTCTCTTACAATAGGACTTCGGAGCACATGCATCATATATGGAGTACATTAACATATTCATGATGCATTCACTTAGTGCTTATCATTGATGTTATTTGAGAGGAATTGGAAGGTTGAAAGACTTAAATGAATTTTATGTGTTCATTGGATTGAATGCGTAAATTGCATATGTAAATATGATTATAGATGGAATAGATTGAAAGTGTAGATTGATGTTTGTGTGAGAACCTTGAGAATGTCAAGGCATGCCTAAGAATATGTCTATTAGTGAAATGAATGATTTAATGAATGAACATAAATGATGACGTATGTATATATATGGAATACTAAATGGTATGATGGAATGAGAGTTCAGGATGGCTTGTATTAATGCGTGTGTTATGAAATGCTCGATGGGTATGTTGATTTTATGTGAAGGGTTAATTGATATGATTGTGTTAAATGCCATGGATTATATTATGGTAGAATTGCTAAGGAAATGTTGATGGTCTCCCTTGGGATTGTGTGTGTTGTGCTTAAGGATGAGATGTATCAATGGTACATTAGAATACTTGTGTGGATGGATATGTTTGTTGTTGGGATGTTGATTCAATGTGTTATAGATGTGTTTAATGGATCAGAATGATGATTTAGTTGTATAATGGAAAAATATGGATGCTCTATGAGTTGATTAATATGCTTAAGGTGAATGGATGAGTGTATGTATGCAAACACTTAGGAAAAATTTGGGCAGAATGCTCTGTAGGAAATAACGTATGTTTATTCTGGAAATAAACATACGTTATTCACTCTTGGCATACGTTATTTTGGGGTATGGCATACGTTAATCATCCGGGACAAACCCCAGAATAACGTATGTTAAGGGGCCAAATTTGACATACGTTAATTTGATGTAGAATCCTTAAAATTGACCGGATAACACCCAAATGTATATTTAAAGCACCCTAATGATCTGGGATGGTTTCTTTGTTGAATTAAACACTTAAAGTGAATCAAAAAACATAAAGTGACTGAAACAATCATGAATGGAATTGTTTAAGGCAATTAAATTGCTTGAATAAGACTTAAAACTTGAGAGAAAAACCTAAATGATTAAGGAGCTTATGAGTGTACACCCATGAATTGGAAAGGTGAGCTAGATTGAATGGGGATTAGGTCTGGCATAAAAGTTGGACTGAGTGAACTTGTCAGTTCCAAAATACTGATTCGGTAATGTATGAGTGGAAAGCGAGTATGTAAGAGAAAATACAAAGGAAAGTGATCACTAAAAGTAAAAAGGAATAAATGACATCGGGAGATTATGATAAATTATAATTAAGGATTATATCATAGAGCGTGGTTCTTGAGGTTACTTTTGCTCGTTCTTTCTCTTTAAGGTGTTGCCAGAGTTGTATCTTGCGTAAGGAAGTGCTTTCTTGACTTCTTACATATCTCCTTGACCAAAGGCAGGGCATTACTTGCATTTCTCGAAAAAGTTCTGCATGAAGCATTCCCTTTCTTCTGCAATCTCAAATTACATTCTTGTTTACCTACCTTGGGCTGGCAACTACCTGATAGATGAAGGACTGCGAGCCTAGCTATAAATGTATACTATGAGGGTTAGACGACATAATTTAGCTCAAGTAAAGTGGATCAGTTGTAATAATGACAGATGGATAACAGCTTTACTAGTTAACGTGACCCGATAAGTCATGGTTGACTACTTATGATAGTAAAACAAGTGTATGTATAGTTAACAGTGTAATGTTGAGATATAAGAGGCAAATAGAATAGTAATGGTAGTAATTAAGAAAACCATAAAGATCGGGAAAAGATCTTTCATGGGATTGGTTTTTTGCTGTGGAGTCGAACTCTGATATATCTTAAGGTTTTAACTTTTACAGAAGTTTCACTACCTTTGCTTTGATTTCAGTAGAATCATAAAGGTAGGTATGGGTGCTCATGTGACTACCAATGGATAAAGGTTATATCGAAGTTATAGAGTGATAAATTGTACGGACAAGCTGTGCGATACCTTGTGATTTAAAGTGACAAACTGTGAATGTTAAAACATGTTTCCGCAAAAACTTAAAGGTATGAATCGTAATGTTTTCGTGAAGATGAGCGTGTAAGTTAACTCTAATCGGATTAAATGCTTGAGTACGACCTTGTATGAAAATGACTCGAGGTATAAGAATATGTTTGTGGATGTTTAGATGTGTGACTCTTGGAGTTGATTCAAAGCCTACGAGCTTGAAGTTGTAACGTGTGAGGTTAAGTGAGTTATGTTGGTTCGAGGAACCTAACTTGTCTATAATTTTGGGGACGAAATTTCTTAAGGGGAGAGTTGTAACGCCCCAAAAATTAGTCCATTTAAATTTCAAATAATAATGATGAATAAGAATGAAATATGTGTGTGCGCGTTGTTTGATTTCTCGCATGTGCCGAGAAAGTTGTGTAAGCGGGGTGGAAACTGAAGTGATGAATACATATATCTTTGAATGGTAATGTAAATGATGAAATAATGTATAATTGGTTGAGAGTGAAAGGTTTTAAAGTTAATTGAATGATCTTGAAATTTATGTGATGCACTCTAGTTGTGCATCGTTGGCAAACAAGCAGAATGACACTAAAATGAGGCGATGAATTAAGTGTGTTATGGGATTGTGTCTAGATGTTGAATAAGGTTCAATTCAATGTTAATTAATGTAAACTAAGTTGATAAATGTTTATTTTAAGTTATAAGCATGTATGAATAAGCGTACGCATGTTAGGAATCGAAGGAAGTTGGAAAATGCTAAGTGTTGCTGTTGGAAAGAAAATAATGTATGCCAAACGGTCTTTAAACCTACGTTAATTAGGATTAACGTATGTTACTCTAGGAGTTAGCATACATTATTCATACTGCAATTTCAAAACACTGCATTTTGTTGGCATACATTAATTTCAAAATAAACATACGTTAACGGGCCCCTGTACATGTCATTAAAAGGTCGAGATCCAACCATCCCATAACTCACTTCCACCTACCCAAACACTCTCCAATCTTCCTCTCAATTATTTCTAGCCATTCCAAACACAAAACCTACCCTTGAACAACACATTTACACCAGATTAAACACATTTCCAGTCTCGAATCAAGCCTTCCTCTCTCTAGGTTTCAAAGAAACGGGAATCAAGGTAAAATGCTAAACCCGAACTGAAATGTGTTGTATTTTAGGTACATTGTGTAGGGTTTTGTTAGGTTTTGAATATAGAACATGATTCTATAAGCCATTGACCCTAAAACATCCGTTTTTGTGAGATTTAAGAGATTAGGGTTTTGGGGGTTTTGGGGCTTTTGAGTAGAAATCAGATTTAGAAGTTGAAATAACCTACATTGTTTGCTAAATGTTTGGAAATGTGATTGTATTTACATAGGGAACGATATTCAGAACCCGCCTCGGGAATCGGGCAACATATTGGACCTCGGAGCCCAAGGTAAGTGCTTTTATGCCACTTACTTGCTATATTCTTGCCTGCTAATGGTTATTTTTGATTGAATGATGTTCCTAATGGAAAATGGAAATGAGTTGAGGCTTGAAAAGTATATGATTGTATGTTATGTTAATAATACGCCTACTAATGAAAGTGGTTGCGCTTGTATGGTTGCTTAATGATGGTTGTAGTTTGTGATATGGATGTATTGTGTCGAAATGGGTTCTTAGGAACCAAATATGTGGACTTAATGGTTGTTTGGAAAATGCATGTGTATGGAATGGTTAATGTAAATGTGGAACATGAATATATGACTTGTGGTTGATTTGCATTATAGTCAATTCTTGATGCTCATTATGGATTATTGTATTGTGGCTAAAGGCCTTGAGGAAATGGATTGCATTCATTCATTTCATGTTATGTGGAAACATATGAGCATGTTTGCATGAAACATGTATATGAGGGCGTAATGGTCGCATGTGATGATTTCAAAAGGGCGTAATGGCCAAATTGATAAAAGGGCGTAATGGCCAAATTGATGAAAGGCGTTATGGCCGAATTGTACATTTTAGAGTCCAACTTTTTGTCTGCTAAATGCATAATTTTGGATATTAAAAGCATTTAGTGCCCAAAATTTGGACAATAAATTTGGATGTCAAAACACTGGACTTCACAAATTATCTCATCTAATATGCCATAGTAATCTTCTTCTTCATTTCCAAAAGTTTTTCCCAATACACAAATGTCACTACAGTTTGTTGCTCTTATTGCTAAACGTACTCAATCAAAGGCTCAAGTTCTTCACAATTCAATAGGACGTAAGTTTGCATCAAGTGGTACTCCTCATCAATTAAACATCCTTGAATAAGTCTCTAGATGTACGTCCAAGATATATGAAAATAGACAAATTGTCTGGATTTACACCTTTTTTGATAATGTACGTCCAAGATATGTGAAAATAGATAAGTTTTCTGGATTTACACCTTTTCTGATGTCGTTAGTCAAACTATTATGATTCATTTGATTAATTACTTCGTGATTATTGAAATAATAAGAGCAAAATGTGGATGTCTCTGGAATGAAGTATGCACTATATATGGAACCTTTAACATTGTTCTTCAACCTGCAGAGGAACCTAAATATATGTATAATATATAGAGTAAATATATGTCTAATATATATATATATATATATATATATATATATACACACATATATATATATATGAAATGCACAATCTCTCAAAGGGATACATACGTATATATTAGATCGGACCGTAGGAAGCTAATTCCATTGGTAAATGAATTAGAAAATGCTCCATCGAATCAAAAAACTAAGTGAAACTATTCTTTCAAGCTTGCATAATATAATTGGTATTTTCTCATGTAAACATCTTACTGTTTCAGATTTTAACTCGTAACATATAAGATCCTTAAAAATTGCACTCAACTGTGCAATTGGCTCCTAGTATTTGTTATCAATAAAAGCATGGAAAGCAACAGAAATCAACCTTTGCATGAAAACATGGAAGGCATGACTTTTAATTCCAAAAATCCTTAGCTTTTCCAAATCTATGTATTGGCTTAAATTGGAAGTATAGCCATCAGGAAATTTGACAGATCTAATCCAATCAAACAACAATCTCTTCTCATCTCGATTTAGTAAATATCTTGTCTTTTTTTACTTTATGTCAGTTTTGTTTGGCGCCAACACAAGTCATTTGCATAACTCACGTATATCTAATTTGACCTTTAGATTATCTTTTTATTTTCTAGGAACATCAATAGCTATGTGGAAGATGTTGTCAAAAATATTTTTCTCAATGTGCATGACATTCAGATTAGGTCTATTCGCAAAGTCTCCCAATATGGAAGGTCCCAAAAAGTGATTTTCCTATTCTAGCCTGAAAATCTGCTCACCCGTGCAATTTGATCCTATAAGCCATCCACAACTATTTTCACCAACTCATGATATCGATTTGTCGTAAAACTTCATGGCCATTACGAATAGATGGTGCAGTTTTAGTTAGTACTCTTTTCCCTTTTCAAAATACATTCCTGTTTCTCCTAAACTGATTTTTTACTCGCAGAAATTCTCTATGACAATCAAACCAACACATTTCTACCATTTTTATGTAGAACGTATTAGTAAACTCCATACATTATGGGCAAGTGTAATTGGTCGAAGTGATCCATCCTACAAATTTTATAATCAGTCATAATTAACAATTAAAACATAGCTTGCATCATAATTAATTAAATAATTTATATATATATATATATATAACTAGACATACAATATGTACCTCACAATATAGAATATGTAGCTAAGTCACCAATAGTCAATATCACGCCCCATACATAACAAAATTCTATTCTCTGGATACATCATATGTAATAGTCTCATTGTACCAAAGACTTATTAACTCTGCTATAAGTGGTTGCAAGAAGATAATTAATCATTGCTTCGGGCTCCTTGAGCTTGGTATGAGGACAGTTAGAAACATCACCACATCTCGCATGCACATTGCTGGAGGCGGGTTATACGGTGTCAAGATCACTAGCCAACATGAGTATTGCTGACCAGATACTCCAAATTAAAACTATCATTGCACAAGCCCAACATCACGTTTTAAGATTCTTTTGCAAAATTTTGATTCACACGATTGAAATTTTTTCGTGTCTCAGCATCTGAAGGATGTCTCATCATTCCATCTTCTTGTGTGTGCTCTGTATGTCGTCGTATATGACTAGTAGTAAGCTTTGATGGAAATAATCTTTACAACCTCTTTGTGATTGATAAATAGAACATCTGAGAATATGGAACTAGTTTAGCCTTCCCTTGCTTCCACCTTGGATTTCCACATGTATAGCAAGAATTAATCTCTGTGATTGCACCCCAATAAATCATGCAATTATTTTTGTAAGAATCAATTGCTTTGTACGACAAACCTAGTCCTTCTACCAATTTTCTGATGTCATAATATGTCTCTGGCCATATTTTCTCCGGGTGAGAAATGTTCCTACCATAATATGATAACATGTCATATCCCTGCACTATTATTCTTAATTTGAATTTCAGACTAAGTAATTCAGTTTTCACAGCCAATTGTCTAATATCACATTTGGACCGTAATGTCCTATTCACATCTGCAAACATATCATACATATGTTGAACTTCCAAATTTTGGGGTTCTGGAATGTATTGAACATTTAGAACTTCTGCTGCATCATAATTTTGTTGGTACATATCCACATTAGGATGAACACTACAATCATTGTAAATTGTGATGCTAAATTTTCAAAACACTTTTTATTAACTATTTAATCTCTACTCATAGAATTACATATAATTTTTACAATATTTTTCCTCTCATTGTAATACAGTGATATCGGTTAGACATGAGAACAGTTAATAATATAATAGTTAAGTTAGGTACCTAAGTCTATATGAACTGAAATTTATGCAATCAATGCATAGTTTTAAAAATGATTTGCAAAATTTATTAAGTTATAAAATTGTTTCTCCACAGTACACCGCTGACCTCAAATAGGGGAATCCTTTTGCACCCTGCATTCACAAAATGATAATGCAAAAACAACACAAGTATTAAAACTCAGTGAGTGCATATTCCTCCATGCCACTATTTAAACCATATAACCTGTGACGCCAATTTTCGCAAAGTCCACTATTTGAGCACTATTTTTTTTGTTTTTAAATTATAATTTGTATGAGAGATAAAATGAAATATAGTTTGCCCAAAACATAAAATATAAAAAATACACCAATTATAGTTTGAAATGCGGAAGCCGTGGAAAAACATGTAAAACGACAAGTTTATAAAACTCATCTATGTTAATGTATATATAGACACACAACCAAACACAAATCCAAAACAACTGGGAGCCCGACCTTCAGTATCGCACCGTTAGCCTCGCCGATCACATCGTCCTGTGCCTGATACTTGTCTCTCTGCACACAATTCAGCAAAATACGATGATTATTTTAAAATACTCAGTAAGCTTTCCCTCAGTGTCACTACTATGCTGAGGTGCAGGGAGTCCTCAGCCTCCGCGGCCTATCCTCCCTCATGGAGCCCTAAAGCCATCTCACATATAATCATTTATGTGTTTATACATTCACTTATAACCCATACATCTCATACCATAGGCAAATCCACGACGTTCCACGACAAAAACAAACCATAAAGGTTTCCACATTCAATTACCATAACACATATCATCATATCATCAGACCATCACACATAACACCAATCCAAATAGATTATACCACTCATACAACTAACATATAATCATACAAGGTTATCCATCCATACAAAAACATTCATTTCTTGTTCAAAGTATAAGCCATTCATGACTCATACACAAGTCCATATCATTCAGTCATACCTCATTCTCATATCATAACCAATTCATACGCATTAATTTTCTGTGCAAATCAATAGCATGTATGCCAAATGCATGCAAGTGCAATGCTAATACATTGTCCACACATATGTACCCCGGGGTATAAAATTATCAGGTCTAGCTCGGCATCAAACCATCAAGCTCTTGCTCGGCATCAAATCATCGGGACTAGCCCAGCATTAAATCACAATTGGGCTAATCCCCCATCTTTCTCACAATTGGGCTACTCCCCAATTTCATCTCAAATCCATCAGGACTTGCCCGGCATTGAGCTCTCGCCCGGGATCGAGCTCTCGCTGGGAAAAACATAACACTAAGAGTCAAGCTCTTGTGTTCTCAAACATTTGGGCTAATCCCCCATTTTATCACATGTGAATCGTAGGCTCTCGTATCTCAATCCATGAACATACACATGCTCATGCCAACACGATACTAATATGTATCAATGCAACTCCATGCAGTTCATCTCAATTCTCTCACAACATATGCACATGAATGTTCCACAATTATCCATACCACGATATAAATCAGCATATTCACATCGGTCAACTCAGGGCAACACCATCATTTACGCATATAACTCAAAGAGAGTTCAGTACATAACCACAAAGAACATTCATATCATGCATATGACAATGTACGTGATTCGCCACATATAACATACATGGCCAATTTCGCCCAAGCAATCACCAAATTATACATTAGAAGGTTCACAAATTTCAATATAATCTTTATGCTTATGTTCGTATCGTACATAACACTTCATTCACACATTTCCATATACTTTTATTCTTTTCTCTAAGTCATTTTTCATATAAATCCCATACATATGTCATTACAAGGTTTTGTATTTATATCCATGCCATTCATATCGGACCATTTATATAGCCCTTAATGTTATATCATATGACTCTTCAGGCATTTAAATCAATAGGTACATTCCACTAATTAAAACATACATAGCAACTATTTTTAGCAGCCATAACAGAGGAAACGGACTAGGGAAACAGCCTAGTGGTCATTCCACCTGGCCGTTCTGGACCTGTCCAACATTAACAAGGGTACGGCCATCGGAAACGGCCTACCTGGCCGTTCCCTGACAGTTTGCACCTGCAAAAGATAGCACAGATTGCTTTTCAAGACTAGTATCCTTTCCAAACACTTAGCATACTTATAGGTCATTATCTCTCAAATAAATGCAGATATTCCGCAACACAAACATGTCAATGCCATTGATCCATATCCATAATATATATACATATTTGCAAGCCACCAATTCATAGGTCATCCACACGAATTTAACCAACAAGTACAATTGGATTCATATTATTCATATACTTCCAATTCCACATATACTCAATTGCATATTCCAAACAAAACCATATGGCCAAAGCAAAATATATATATCATGATGCAACTCATCATCCTAAATCCCATTTTTCCCAAATCGGACAATTCACCATTTCTAGGATAACTAAATCTATCACCAAACACATATTAATCATCATCTAATCAACCTTCAAAGTTCCATACACAAGACTCAGATATAGCTCAAACCTTCATCATAAGATCACACCAATTGAACATTTCCATTCCATATCATTCCACCCATACCAATACTAGGCATTCCATACAAATTTTCCAAGTTTTTCATACAAACTCCATTCAACATATCATTCTTTCACAACACAATTTCATACTCACATGTACAAATAACATTCACTCATCCATTCTGACCAAAGCAAGGTAAATATTACAATCATAAGTGTCAAGTGCACTTACCTCGAAATCCGCACAACCAGTCTCGGCTAAACCTCACTCTAACGTCCCAAACACTATCCCCTACACAAACCAAACCACTTTTGCTTATTAAACCCTATTCAAAACTCATTTCCATGTTCAAATCTCAGATTTCCCCTAAAACCCTAATTTCGTAACCCTAAAATCACCCAAAACCCCACCATTGTTACAAAACTTGGTCACATTCAAAACCCCACAAGAAAACTCACCAAAACCCACAAAAACCCATAGAAATTCATTCAAAAATGCATACATTTCATTAAAATTGGAACTTACCTCGTTGAAATCTCGTCCAATAACCCTAGAGATTGTTTGGGTGGTGTTCTAGGATGAAATCCACGAGTCTCTATGTATTGGAGGCAAGGTTTGAGCATTGGAAGGGTTTGGAAGAGTGTTTTCATGCTTAACTTTGAGAGAGCATCGGTGGGAGTGTTTAGGTTTTGGAAATAAGACTTTCTCTCTCTTCTTTTTCACAAACATGCATTTTAATTGACCTTCTGGTAGCCAGAACGACCATGAAAAATGGCCTCCTGGCCGTTCCCTACGACCGTTCCCAGCTGAGCAGCCATGGAAAACGGCCTCCTGGCCGTTCCCTACGACCGTTCCCAGCTGATCATCCATGGAAACGGCCTTGTGGCCGTTCCATGTGGTTGTTCTTAGTGAACCCTTAAACTTCTGCCTTTTTTGCATGATTCATGTTCCATTTGCTCGTCGACTTTTGGGAACATTTTTGGGGCGTTACATAACCTATTGCAAGTTTTTTATTTATGCACATGCATTTTAAAGTACTATCTTTGTAACACAATAATCAACAATCTGTGCAAATAACATATCTTCATGCAGCTACACAAATCATGAATTCATCTACTTATACCATGATACACATTCATTTTCTTTACACACTGAACCTATCAGCTATCAATCTAGTTTATCCATTAACCATTCATTTATACACTCATCTGTTTTGGGCAATTCACACTCATGCAGTTTAGGTCAAATCTTATATTTATTGATGCAAATTTTGTCATTCATACAAGCATACAAGTTAACACTACTAATCATTACATTTCCACTTCAGTTTATCTCAATTTAATCCATTTTTAAGATTGGAACGATTTGGTAATGGTCTAGGTAGATGTTTTCCCAAACCATTTGGTCTGAACTTATGATTTTTCCTAGTTAAGCTTGATCAAAAAGGTCTAGAAAATGCTTTTGGGCAAACCATTTTCCAGGCCATTTTGATTCCCTCAAATTATTTTTGGAACTCAGTTTACAGGTTGAGATAGTGAAACCCACTAGGGAACGATTTACCCTGGCCATTTCCTTGACTATTCCCATCTGATTCTAGTAGTAAACGATCCTTTTCTAGTTCAAAACACCATTCAATTCAACATTAAACTAACACTTCTCAGGCATAATTAAAATCAATAAAAAAATTTCACCAACACATTCCACACCAAAATTTGCACATCAATGAATATGAACCCCAAAACTTTTTCATTTTTAATTAAATAGGTAAATAAGCAACATAATTTTTTTATATTGAAAGATAAGTAAATCTCAAACAATAAGGATAAGAACACCCAAAATGATCATGCATTCATCACTAAATGATTTAGGTTCTCAAAACATAAGGTAATGCAGAAAACATGGAAAATAGTTTACAAAATATAGAATGTAAACTACACTATGACATGTATGCATAGTTTTACAAGCATCATTCAAAATATTTAGAGTCGTCGACCTACTCATCAAACATTGCACTCCCAAAGCTGTAGAAAGTCTGCTACCAACTTGTACCTCTTAATGCTCTACATACAATGCATTTAAACCAACTAACATGAGTATAAAACTCAGTAAGTACATGATACGAATTTTTTACAAATACTTATACCATATTTTGCTAGGAAAGTATACCTATCGAGTAGTAATATAGCTAAAGAATATTGGATGTCGATCCCACTAAGACTGTCAATTGCTACTACTATTAACCTGAACTATTATCTAATTGGCAAAATATCGAGTCTGGAAAATTAACTAATTATTACTAATGAAAAGTAAATCACGTAGTTCGCTGCAAGAAACAAGAACAATGCAAAGGAATTGGTTTGATTCAAATGGAGGAAAGTGCATACCTGGACTTAAATCTTCCTATGACTTCATACTTGTATAACTTAATTAATTTGGGAATTAATGAAAATTGGATCACGGGAACGTCTATTCTTTGCTAAAATATCTCTCAATTAGATTAACAACTAAGATTAAGTTGATTAGACAAAATATCTTATAGACCACCTAATTTAACATTAAGTTTCATATATTCCTCTATTAGCATTACACTAATACGAAGGAGTTCTATAATTCTATCCCTAAAATTGCCAGGAAACCATTCGTCGGGCCATTAGGTTCTACACTGTGCAACTCGGTAGGCAAAAATGGGCGTGGGACCCAAGTCCATTCTAGTGCACGCGTGGTCTAATTCAGAACAAATAGTGATGAAAACGGCCTTCGGTGTCGTTCAACACTGTACCATTGCATTTCTTCACGATTTCTCTCTGTTTCGATCCTAGCCTTTTACGCTCCAAATTCCATGAGTGACCTGAAGATATAAAAAATAATGGAAATTATGCAGATATCATGCCAAAGTTAGTCTAAAAACTAGATAAATGTCGTGAAAATAGATATGAAATATATGTATAAAATAGCATTTATCAGTACACCTACAATACACTTACCTAGTTATGTAGCGTATAATTACTTGTTTATTTAATAAACATAGGTGCATTATGGATAGCATTCATTGTTTTATTGCTTAAGTTCAGATCATGTTCTTAATGTTCATAAATTTTCCAGGAAACACGTGGCATGCTAGTTAACATGACCACCGTGCTCCATCTCGGTTAACCACAATGGTCTGGCACGAGCCCATGTGTAATAGCACGGGGGCTATGCCAACATTTTAGAATTCAAACAGTAGTTCAGCACAGTTCCTGTGTTTTTCAGCACGATGCTTGTGCGAGTAGTTTAGAACTATCATGTAGCTGGCACAACATCGTGTTTATATGCCTGATGGTCGTTCCTACCTACTAGAACTATATAGTTTATCACTTTCAATCAATCATCAAGCATTCATTCCACATTTCTCATACACACCCCACAATAAATTTTTAAACAACTAATAAGTACCAATTTCAACATTCCATTTTTACTCAATCATCTTTATTAACAAATTCACGCAATATTAAGTTTTCAACACATATAACATTACACACATTCATCAAATACATATCTCATATGCACAATGCTTTCATGTTCACGAATTCAATTGCATACACACTCAAATACACACTTTTGGCCAATACACTCATCTTTTCTCTTGAGAGCTCTTGCTCTCTTTTCTTGGGCTTATCCCTTTTTAGTATAGAGCTTTCACTTTTTCTTTTGGGCTTATCCCCTTTTTGTATAGAACTCTTGCTCTTTCCTTTGGGTTTATCCCCTTTTTTGTATAGAGCTCTCGCTCTTTTCTCTTTTCTTTCTTGTTTTCCTTACCATGAACACACACATGATGAGTATGTTATGCCATGCCATCATTTGAATCCCATAATACACACACACACACACACATTATCATCAATCCATAACCATATAATTTTCAAGCGAAATCCAACACAAGCTCATATTATCCAAATCATATGGTATAAATTCCACAAACCAAGTACACACAATTTCAAGCATTCTTTCAAACTCACATACATTTCAAATCCAATAATGATATTCAATTCAGAATTTCTAAAACATAGCCATCAAGCATTTAGCTATATATATTACCATACAAATACAAAACATACTAAGGTAAGTGTGGTTAAGTGCATTTACCTCGAATTCTGGAAAGTCACGTGCTCGACACTCAACTTTAGCTCTAATTTTGGTTTTCATCTACTACACAATTTCATTTTCAAATTATTTGAACCAATTTCTAACCATAACCACTACCTATTTAACTCCACTTCTAAAAAACCCAAATCTTTCCATAATTTCCTAACTCTCACCAAACCCTCTCTCATTTTATTATTCTTCCTCATTCTTCCCTAAAACCCTTAATGTTTAGCACATTCACTAACCATTCACAGTCTCTCAAGTTCCCTCAACCTAATTTGTCATTATTCCACCTATTATTCATAGTTCATACACATTATCAACTCAAAATTGTAAATTTTAGGAACCCTAATCATAATTTTAACCAAATCAAAAGGTCTAGGTCATTACCTTAGCTTATTAGCTTCCCAAATCATAAGAATCCCACTTTCGATTGCTAGAAATCATATTGCTTCTGAACCTAGGGTTTTGGTCATGGTTCGTGTGTTCTTCACAGCTTTTGAGACTAGAATGAGTCTCTTGTCTATTTGACGCATTTTAATTGTTTCACATGGCACGCCCCTCGACATGTCTGTGTCGAGCGCCTTGTGTCACGTTTTCTCACACGCTGCAGCCATGACTCCTACTCTGCATCATGCTACCTGGTTTGATTCCAGTAGCAACTACACGTACCGTGTTCAGCTAGTGTCAAGCCTGTGATGGATTATTTCTACTCTTTTTTCTTTCGTTCTCTCTCAAGCCAATCCTCACTATATTTAATTATATTCTTTCTAATTTTTACTATTTTTTGGGTCGCTATAACTCTGCCCTCTTTAAAGAAATTTTGTCCCCTAAATTACACAAGTCCAGGGTTAACGTCATTCTCAAAATACATATTTTTGGTAAGATGTTATGTACCTTGAATTACTTCATGTGTATCAAAAAAAGTTACAGGTACCTGTTCTGCATGTTGCACTCAACCTCATAGCCTCCTTTGGTGAATGGAAACTCCATTTCACTTTTACCATTAGAATCTTCTGATTCCATAACCATGGTGTTTGCCAATCCAATATCTTCATTGGCTTCTCCTCATAAGTGAGTTCCTCTACAATCTCCACCTCAGGTTCTCAGATCATGTGACTTGGGTTAAACTGATACCTCCCCAACAAGGACACGTTAAGCACATTATTGAGTCAGGACAATTCCTCTGGTAATTGCAATTGGTAGGCTAATGACCCCACTCACTCTATAATCTTATAAGGTCCCACATATTGAGAACTTAACTTTCCTTTTTGTCTAAACCAAATCACACCATGCCATGGCAACTGTAATATCCTGAGAATTTTTCGTCTTAAAATTATGATAAAAAAATGTCTAAATATCAATATATAAAATTTGATCAAAGGTTGATATAAGGTTGACACGAAATAATCAAAGAAAATCGAGAAATGCTGAAAAATGAGAAGTACGCACAGTGGGAACAAAGTACGCGCAGTCGTGCCAACCACGCGTACTTCACTCTCCACCACGCGTGCATCTCTGATTTCATGAAAAAAAAATATAAATCGATTGTTTGAGAATTGTACAGAAACCTTAACATAGACAACTTCATTTCCAGAACCAAATTGAGAGAAAAAGAGCTAAGAAAAGTGAAGTTTTGATCAGAGGAAGAGGTTTGGGGATTTATTTTCCCAACAATCATCCAAAGTTCATAAGGTAAGTAAGGTTAAGTTTACTTAAGGTTGATGTTAAGGCTTATGGTTTGATTTTGCTGAATGATATAGTTGTTAATGAATGTTTTGATTGCTGGAACTGATGAAACGAAGTGTAAGAAACTTGGATTGGTTGTATGTATGTGTTAGGGAGGATTTGAGGAAGAAAAGTTGATGGAAAAGAGTGAAAACCTATGGTTTAGTTAAGGTTTACAAAGGGTTTATGCTGGAAATGAGAATCTTGTTGAATTCTTATGTTTGAATGGAAATTGATGCTGGAATCATATGTTAGTGAATGATTAACACTTAAATGACATTATGGAAAGTGATTTAGGTAAGGTAATCCTTAAGTGGATGGAACTTGATAAGTGTAATTCATAAGGAAATGGTGAAAAATAGTAGACTTAAAGTTGATAAAGAATGTTTTGATAATGTTAAGTAAAGAATCAATGTGTTAATGGTTAGTTAATGCCTTGTATGTTATTAATTACATACAGGAGGATCTTTACGAGTGCTGGGAGGTTTTTGAGCTGTGTTAGCTTATTGCTTTTGATTTGCTTTTCGAGGTAAGTGTTCTTACGCTTACAAATTGATTCGTATTTTGCTTTAGGCAGCTTTCTATATAAATAGTTGACATATTCATATTTTGATAATGTTAAGTAAAGAATGATGTTTTGGTTCATGATTGATATGAAATGGAATGCATGTACTGATGGATATATGTCTTAGTTGACATATGGTGGATAAGTATATTCTTATGATTGATTGAATGTTGATTGATGTTTTGTTATGGTTAATTATTGGTTGATTAATACAAAGTTGGTTGTTTGGTCATAACCTTTGAAAAGCTTATTATGTATGCTATGTTCTTAGGAACATTACGATGATTTACTATGCTTTGTAATTTTTTTGGCATCTTGATTAAACTTGCCTTGTTATTCATATTTAAGGACTATACTTTCCTAGATTCATATGCTTTTATTGCATGTTGACTTTGGGTTGATATGTGATTGATTTACATGCTCATTTGGCTAGATACCTTAATTGATATCTTGTTTGATATTTATACGAGATTGAGATATTTCTGAAAGCATATGATTGCTTTGTTGAGCATATGTGATTGAGATTGTGAGATTATGATATATGAATGCATTAATCATTCAATGTGTTGCAATTATTATATGACACAGATATTGAGATACAGACTGTGCTTGATTATATTTCAAGAGAGATCTCGATGCCGACCTGGGATAGATGATTTTTCGAGTTGGACTTGATGCCATACTGGGTACGATGTTGGTCTAGGATCGAGGGAAAAATGAAAAGAAAAGAAAAAAAAAGAAAAAGAAAAAGAAAAGAACACCGCGGGCAGTCATTCGCATGTGATTGCATCGGATTCATATGCATTTGCGTCACATTCATACTTAGCATTTGTGATTATTGCTTATTGATTTATGAATGCTTTTCTGATGATTTGAGATTTGTTTGATATGCGAATGGTTTGATTACATGATAATGGTTTGATATGATACTAATTTGATATTAACAAGATATATGATTTTATATCTTCAATTTATGTGTTGTTATTGCTTACCACATTGGAATGTTAAGTTAATTTGATATCTTAACATGCCTACTGATATTTTTAAGTTAAGAAATGTTAAAAATGTAAATTTTATATCATTTGATTGTCAATATATGTCCAATGTGCGAATATGAAATATGTGTGAATGATTGTATGATTAGGATAGAGGAAGATCATCTCTCGTGTTGGGATATTGATTTTCCCTATGCTCATTTAATTATACGAATCAATTATTATGTAAGAAGCTTACTGAGTAATGAGAAATACTCACCCTTTGTTTGTCTTATCTAAACGATGTGCAGGACGCAGATAGCTGCCACTGGACCAGAGCTACAGTGATCTTACTCTGGATAGCTGTTGTCAGAGGTCGAGCTCCATACATATGTTTTTGTGTGCTTCCATTTTTGAGATTGTACATATTTGCACATATTTGTAAATGTTCAAATTTTGAGTTTGAAACGTTTTCAAACTTAATTTCATTTCCATTGTAAACTTTTATGATACTGATATTTGGGTCGAGTTTGTTTCATGAAATGAACATTTCACTTTATCTCTCCTCTGTTTTTGCCCTGATTTTATTATTATTATTTAAAGAATATTGTTTAATAAGGAAATTGCTTTTAGAAAATGAGCTTCACAGCAACACTCAAAGAAAAGCCTTATTTCTTGCCTCATACACCACCTCTCGATGATGATGGTCAAAGTAACTCTTCTAGCGATCTTGTGCGGCTTGTATATACAGATTAACCACATTCACTTTCTCCAATGTTTACTACACTATCTCTGGTCCCTCTATCTATCATAACCCCTCAACATCACAATAAACTGGGCTACAACATCGTCTCCCAAACAATGCCTCATAAGGCGCCATCCCATTGTTAGAGTGGAAATTATTGTTGTAAGAGAATTCAATCAATGGAAAGTGATCATCCCAACTACTTTTGAACTCAAGAATACATGCCCTCATTATACCCTCAGCTGTTTGAATAGTCCTCTAGGACTACCTATTGGTTTGAGGATGGAATACAGTGCTAAACCACAGCCTCGCACCTAAGGCGTCTTGTAAGCTCCTCCAAAACCATGAGAAAAACTAAGAAATATCCTCATCAAAACAATTGACACAGGAATCCCGTGGAGCATCACTATCTCAGCAACATGTAGTTCTTCCAACTTATCCAATGTGTCATCCTACCGATCGAACTGCCAAGAAATATGCTGATTTCGTCAATCAATCTACTATAACCCATACCAAATCGTGGTTTTAGAATGTCCTCAGTAACCCATGATGAAATCCATCTTTATCTTCAAAGGTCTTAACTTCCCCGTTGAAGCTTGATATTCAGCCTTGATTTGCTAACAAGGTAGACACTGAGCTACAAACTCTGCAATCTCCTTCTTCATGTTAACCCACTAATACATATCTCGTAAATCCCGATACATGTTGGTACGTGCAAGATGTACCAAATAAGGAGAAGAGTGTGCCTCAAACATTATAGTTTCCTTAATCTCTGCAATTTTGGGAACGCAGAGTCATCCCCAATAATACAACACTCCCTTTTTGTCTAGTCGATGTGTCATCTTCACTTTCCCTTTTCCACTTTCTTCTTCATTTTTCATTAGGTACTCATCCTCTTTTTGCCTCTCCCCTATCAACTCTCTTATTTGTAGTGCACTCGTATGTTGGCCAACATTTACCCCTATACAATATCTAACTGCACTCGTAGCTCTCAAAGTGCAAACAAAGACTCCACTTGGTATGTCACTGAATCCTCACTCTGTACCCCCTTTCAGCTCAAAGCATCTGCCACCACATTTTCCTTTCCAATGTGGTAGTCTATAGTGCAATCATAATCCTTCAATAGTTTTATCTATTGTCATTGCCATAAGTTTAACTCTCATTGCATAGTAATGTACTTCAAACTCTTATGATTGGTCAAGACTTGGAATGTCTCTCCATACAAGTAATGCCTCTACACCTTCAATTCGTAGACAATAGCTGCTAGCTCCAAATCATGAGTGGATTAAGTCACCTCGTTCTTTCAAAATTACCTTCAGGTATAAGTAATCACCCTCCTATTCTGTATAAGTACTTCTCCTAACCCTGCCTTGGATGCATTCGTATATACCACGAAACCTCTGCCCTTCGATGATAACACTAACACAGGAGCCTTCACTAATTTCTTCTTTAGTTCTTGGAAGCTCTCCTAACATTGTTCACTCCATACAAATGGTGTGTTCTTCTTTAACAACCTCACCATTAGCTTTGCAAGCCGTGAGAAATCTACTATAAAGCTCCGGTAGTTACATGTCAAACCTAAGAAACTGCGTTCCTCCATCACACTCCTAAGAGCCTCCCACTATTGCATCACCTTGACCTTACTCAGATTTGGTTGCACTTCCTCTTGTGATATCACGTGACCTAAGGACACCACTCACACATTTAGAAGTCACACTTATCAAATTTTGCATACAATTACTTCTCCTTCAATATTTGCAGTACTTCCCTAAGGTGTTCAACTGTTCCTTATGATTCCTCAAATACACTAGGACATCATTAATGAATACCACCAAAAACCGATCCCAGTACAGCTGAAATATCTTGTTCATTAAGACCATAAAGGCTGTCAGTGCTTTACTCCACCCGAATGGCATCATTGTGAATTTGAAGTGTCCATACTGGGTCATAAATGTCGTCTTAGGAGTGGAAATCTCCTCCACTCTCAACTGCCAATACACTGAAAGTAAATCTATGTTGGATAACATTGTTGCTCCCTTCAACTTGTCGATCAAATCATTAATTCTAGGTAAGGGATATTTGTTCTTCATTGTCACCTTATTTAGTTACCGACAATCAATACACAAACTCAAACTTCTATCCTTTTTCTCTATAAATAATACCAGTGCGGCCCATAATGACATACTCAATCGGATGAATTCCTACTCTAAAAGCTCCTCCAACTGTCTTTTTAACTCTTATAACTCTACCCGTCATCCTATACTGTGCACTAACATAGACGCCACTCTAGGTAACGTCTCAATCTCAAAATCCACTTCCCTCGATGGCAATAATCCCGGTAGCTCTTCTAAAAACACTCCTTAAAACTCGTACACTACCTCTACATCTTTTATCTCCACTATTGCTTTCCTTAAATCTGTTACAGATGTTATGTCTACCTCGCATCCTTCCCTTATCAATTGGGTTGTCATCACTACAGAGACTAAGCAGGAAAGTATAACCTTCCACGCACCCACTAGTAGAATCCTTTGTTCCCCTTTTACATCAACTGCTACTTCCTACATATAATAATCTGCAACTGCTTTGTTTCTAGACAACAAGTCCATGCCCAAGATAATTCCAAACTCACTCTTCTTCAAGACGACCAAATTTGCCACATACTCTAGCTCCCCAATTTTCAGCTCGCAAGCTCTAACAACCTGCTGTATAATTATTCCTTCTACTGGTATTGATACCGCTATAACATAACCCAAAGGCTCCATTCTATCCCTAATCCTATCAACAAATGCTTCACTAATAAATAAGCATGTAGAACTTGGATCAATCAAAATTAATATAGTAATAAAGTGTACAGTGATCGTACCAGGCAGTTTGGCAAACCTTTCGACCTAAATTTTTGAATTTTCTTCCCAAATTTTTTTACGAAATCAATCCATTTCCATTCTGCTATTATTCTTATTATTAATTAACTTTTATATGAAAAATTTGAGGGCGTTACATAAACCATCTGCTCCATATTCATTCTACTAAACTATTTTTTCTGAAATTTCAGACCAACGTCATCAACATTATAATTTTACCTTATGGAGTTCCCATCATAAGTACTACTGCTACCGTCTTCATATTGTTGTGACTTGCTCAATAATGCATTAAACATTTCTTCTGTTTCTTCCACCAATAGTAATTGCTTTTAAACTCTCGATAAATAATAAGTTCCTTCACTTTCTCTAGATTAAAAAATTTCTATTTTGATACTTTTTACAAGGATAACATACCAACAAATTAGCTGCCTCGAACGTACAATACAACATGAAAAACTCCATGAATTATTCAACACCGAAAATAAACTCATCATTCAATAAACCGTCAATAGTACATATATAATCCATTCGCGCATATTCTTTTTATTGTTTGTACCTCAATAATTACATAAACTTCTATTTAATCAATTAAACAATTAATATTAATAAATGCATGTATACAAATTAGATTAATTATATGTACGTACATAATTAACAATTAAAAATAAACGTTCAAATTAACTATATACGCAATACTTATAACATATATATCAACGTAAATAAAAACATCATTTAAATATCTGTTAAAGCTTCCAATCAACGAACACTCCATAGGATTTCTCTCTCTCTTCACCTCACAATATCTATTACAATCACTACCAAAAAACACATTTAACGACCAAAAATTTGATTGCTAAACGCATTTTTTTGGTCACTAAATGTATTTAGCGACCAAATTTTGCGTCCAAAATTTGGACGCAAAAATCGTTGTCGCTAAATGCGTCCACTTGGACGCTAAATGTTTAGCGTCCACGTGGACATTAATTAGCTTCCACGTAGACGCTAAACATTTAGCGACCATGTGGCTGCTAAATGTCGAGTCAAAATAAAAAAATAATTTAAATTAGTTTTTAAATTAAAAATATAAAAAATATTAAATTAGATATTAAAATAATAATTTAAATTTTGAACCTAAACCCTAATAATCTAAAAATCCTAAAAACCTATACCTCAAAAACCATAAACCCTAAATCTTAAATCGTAAAATCTTAAACCCTAAAACGTTATTTGCTAAAACAACAAATCGAAAAATACTAGACCCTAAACTTTAAAAATATTAAAACCCTAAATTCTAAAAACCTAAATCTCTAAAGCCATAAACCCTAAATGCTATATCGTAAAATCTTAAACTCTAAAACGTTAATTGCTAAATCTAAATCCGTAAATCCAAAAATTCTAAACCATAAACTCTAAAAATCTTAAGTGATGAGAAATTGGAGAAGAAGGTGGAAGAAGTGAGTAATGTGAGAGGAGAAAGAGATCTGCGTATATATAGTGGTGGAATTTTTTAGAGACCACTTGGTCGCTAATTGACGAGTACTTTTGCCGCCCAGTTTTTCAAATTTAGTGACCACGTGGTCGCTAAATTTGGACGCTATTTTTCAGTCTATTTTGCTCGTCAATGTATTTTTGCTCCAAAATTTAGCATCCACGTGGACTCTAATTAGATCCCACGTGGACGTTAAATTTAGCATCCATACATTTAGCATCCAAATAGTCGTTAAATTAGTTTCCACGTGGTCGCTAAATTTTTAGCGTGGTCACTAATTTCGTGAATTTAGCGTCCAAAATTATTGGACGCTAAATTTGCAAATTCTTCTAGTGTGAATAAACGAATTGTTTCTCTTACAGAAATTTGAGAGACAGGAGAATATATCGTTGAGCTGAAGCTTCAACCAGAAGTTACTACTCGGGTGAAGTTGAATGTCTTTGTCAACTAAGGGAGAACACTTTAATGGAGCTCATTCTTTTTAAAGAAGAAATTACTACAAAACTTACTTCAATCTGAGGTACCCAATCATCCATTGGCACGAATACTTTAGTTGCTTCGCGTTCGTTTCTGTTTTTATATCTCAATTAGAATTGAGCCCTACTTAGTAATGCTGCGATATTCCACCATATTGAATATAAATTAATGAACTAAATAAAACTAGACATCAATGACTTTTCGTGGAAAACCATATATTTTTTGTCACGATATATTTCAGTATGAAAATTTTTTGTTGTCGTATTCATCTTTGAACCAATTTGATTGTAGAGCCTGGAAATTGAGTGCGATGACAACAATGAAATTACGGAGATTGATTCGATCAATAAGAAGACATTTTCCAAGCTATGCATTTCAGACCAGTAAGAAACAGGTATATCTTCTATACATTTGCAATTGTTTTATCAATTGACTTTGCCTATAATGACAATACTTAGTGCATTAGAACATTACATGTATAAACATATGCAAATTGACAAACTTAATTCTGTTTGAATGTGTTTATTTTGCAGAAAATATGTGCAGGAGGTATATGGCAGTCGACAACAATTTTGAGGATCCACAACTTTGTGCTACTATTGCTTGTGACATTTACAAGCATTCACGTGCATCTGAGTTGAATGCTTTGATGGATGGGTGTAATTTTTCAAATGTCAATCTAGAAGTTAATTATATCTCTTAC